>JBBBDQ010001960.1:1880000-1977500 GCA_037127315.1 Ascarosepion bandense
GATTTGAACAAACTGAGATACATAGATAGATAGATAGATAGATAGATTTGAACAAACTGAGATAGATAGATAGATAGATAGATAGATAGATAGATTTGAACAAACTGAGATAGATAGATAGATAGATAGATAGATAGATAGATAGATAGATTTGAACAAACTGAGATACATAGATAGATAGATAGATTGATAGATAGATAGATAGATAGATAGATAGATAGATAGATAGATAGATAAAAAGAAAGAAAAAGAAAGAAAGAAAAAGATTGGTATAGATATGGAAAAAACAAACAAAGAATAAAAAACAAAAGAAAAAACCATTACCTCTTACCGTTTATCATTCACACAAGAAACCTCTTCAGTATCCCTCTGCCGCCATTGTCTCTTGGGTTTCATATAGTGTCATGGTGACATCACCCATTCAACGGATTGAACTCTTCCTACAACTACATATACTTTCCCTCACAAGAGGAGAGCAGAGCGCTCAGAGTGAGAGATCCGCATGAGTTCAGCATAAGCAGATCAGCGGAGAGAGATAGGCAGTTATAGCCAAGACTGCTACCGTACGATTATTGCGAGTCCCAGTTATAGTATTACTTCCTAACCCGTATTCATTCGTTCTACTAACAGAGTTCCACTTATTGTATTTTTGCTGTGTTAATAATATATATCGTTATTTCCTATTTTGGTTGTTGTTTTATTATTTTCTTGCTGGACTTCTTAACCGGGTCCACGACATATAGGGTGAACGTCAGTAAAAAAACAAAAAAAAAAAAAAAGGAAAATATTATATATTATAGAAACATATACATAGTATATGAATTTTCTGTTTTTAGTTTCAGATAATCATTTGGTGGTCTCAGAAAAATTTCGGAGATTACTGTGTATACAGGCTGCGATGGGAGAATTTTCGCCATTTTATATTTTTATTTTCGCACATGCGCCTTGTTTGTGTGCGTTGTGGTGCATTGGATATCGGCTCGGAACGAGAAATCGGGGAGCCGAGTTCGAATTCCAGCTGAATTTATTGCATTCACTTACGCGCAAATACCCTTGGGTAAAGGTATTAATCCGTCTATTCCTTCCAGTTATGGGTTAAATAACAGGACAGACTGGGTTCTATAACCTTGGTCGGCAACCAGTCTACCGCAGAAAGCAATGCCAACCTACTGCGGGATAATCTTCTGCCTAGTCAGTCATGTCTCTTTCCAGACATGATCGCCCAAGCGTGTATCATGTATGGCACTTAACTAACTGACTGATGCAGTACTGATTGGAATTCGCACCGAAACGGCTCATACTAACATTTTAGAGTGTTTGGGTTCAATCTGAGGTCAGTGCAGAGTATTCGGAAAGTGTTAGGTGATATATCCAGCCAACATTGTATTTAGAGTGATGACTACCGATGGAAATGTTATGCCTCCATTCATCTTCCAACAGGGCCTCAAACTCAACACGAAGGCCTGCATCGAGTGGCTTGAGAATATAGTGCTGCCCTAGGTCAAGAGGGTGGCTGCTGGAAGACATTATCTCTACTAACTGGTCAGCACCATGGAATATAAGCAGATTGTCAAACCATTTCTGCAACTACATCACCCTTGCATCTAGCCAGCTAACTCCCCAGACTACAATCCTCTTGATTATTGTGTGGGTCACAGTTGAGTGAGCGATTGACACCGAAGATGAACTGAAGGTAAAGATTATGGTAGTAATCACCAACTGAAATAAGGAGACCGTCCAGAAGAGTTGCAGGAGACTCCGAAGTCGTCTGGAGGCCGTGGTTGAAACCAATGGCGATTTTATTCAATAAATCAACTCTTTAGTATTTCAAGATATTTTTGTGTTATTTTGGTAAATATATCTGTTAAACGAAGAAGTCAGTGTTATTTTCATTTTTGCATAATTTAGACAACAATATGTCCATCGCACCCTGTACTTTTTTAAGAGTCTGCATCAAAGACATCTAATTTCATTTTCGAACTTTTGTCAATCAATTTAACTTCAACAAAATAGAGACGGCCTTTTCAATTAGCAGGGTCGCTGTACAAAATTGCCACCCATTGTCGTCATCTTCCGGTGTCGGGTTACCAAGAGGCATAAGTAACATGGCAAATGAGCCTAAGTGGTGAGGAAAACGGTATGGCAGATGTCATGAAAATAGCAAACAGATAACAACAATACATCCATGAAGAGCTCGCAACGCGGTACTCCAAATGACGAATGTTTTGACATGCACAGAACAATGTAGCAACAACCTTGTAATCAGGCCACAAACTCGATAATGATGATGATCATTACTCGTATAATAGCATCAGCGTCAAAACAACACCAACTACAGTAAAAGAAAAATAGTAACACTATCAGAAAAATTATAATCTATATCATAAAATAAGAGATTATTCTCTGTCCGTCACACAGTCTACACTTGAATTTGTGCGTGCAATAATCTCCCTAGGATCTTCACCCACGTCTATTGAACAGGTGAAGAGGCTCATCTCTTGTTTCCTGTTTAGGATGTGGTTTCCGGTTTTTCTCTTTTCCAATCTTTTCACTCTTTTTTTTATTTTATTTTTTTCAATTGGAGTAGATAGACTAAACTATCGCCCGGTTCACACTCCACCCACGTCTATTGAACAGGTGAAGAGGCTCATCCCTTGTTTCCTGTTTAGGATGTGGTTTCCGGTTGTTCTCTTTTCCAATCTTTTCACTCTTTTTTTTATTTTATTTTTTTCAATTGGAGTAGATAGACTAAACTATCGCCCGGTTCACAATCCACCCACGTCTATTGAACAGGTGAAGAGGCTCATCCCTTGTTTCCTGTTTAGAATGTGGTTTCCGATTTTTCTCTTTTCCAATCTTTTCACTCTTTTTTTTATTTTATTTTTTTCAATTGGCGTAGATAGACTAAACTATCACCCGGTTCACACTCCATCCACGTCTATTGAACAGGTGAAGAGGCTCATCCCTTGTTTCCTGTTTAGGATGTAGTTTCCGGTTTTCTCTTTTCCAATCTTTTCACTCGTATATAGCCCCCTGCACATCAGTGGCGTTACCGCCTTGCTCGGGGTGATATGATTTAAAAAAATGCATTAGTACCTCTTCTCTTTCTACAGATATAGGTCAAATAGTAAAGTCGATTAGTCTCTATTGCTTTGAGCGGCAGCCGGTCTAAGAGAATTCTAATTAAATGCTATCCTAAGTTTTTATATATCAATTGTAGTTACATCCACTAATTCTCTAAAAACAGCAAAGTATGAATAAAAGGGCCCCAAACTTAATAAAAACGAACTTTTTCCATCAAAATATTTATATTATTTTTAAGAGAAAAAAACCAAATTATTTTTTAATTATTAAAAAAAAAATTAATCCCTTCTAACACGTTCGATCTTTTGGTCAAAATCTTGTTTTGATTTTAGTTAGCGGGTAACCAAATCGTTAAAGGAGTTTACAGTTGAAAACGTAGTATTACATAACTCAGTTTTTTCCGGTGACAAACATGCTAGTTTGGAAATGTTTGAAAAGATCAAGTAATTGTCAGATTAAACTATCGCCCGGTTCGCACTCCACCCACGTCTATTGAACAGGTGAAGAGGCTCATCCCTTGTTTCCTGTTTAGGATGTGGTTTCCGGTTTTTCTCTTTTCCAATCTTTTCACTCTTACGTAGCCCCCTGCGCATCAGTGGTGTTTTCGCCTTGCTTGGAATGATATGATTTAAAAAGAAAAAACAAAAAAAAAACATAATTTCTGTTTCAAATACACCAAAGTATTTTGCTTGCTAGAAATAGTAAATTTAATTATTTAGCTTTCAATTAAAACTAAAATAAAACTTTCAAGAATTTTTTTTATTTTTAAAAATTCAATTTAAAAGTTAGTTATCGGAAATGAGCGGAGGTATCTATATTAAAGCAGGAGTCTTAGAAAAACGAGCAGCGGAAGTGTTAAAAAATACATATAAGGTTATTATAGGTAATGTAAGTCGGTAAGAAGCCAAATAAATAAAACACAAAAGGCCATATGCGAGTTTGAACAGCTCGTCCTTATCCTATTCATAGTCCAAAGAGTGCTTAAAGCGGTGTTTTCAAGCTTGTAAACGAGATCTTTTTTTTTTAAGTTGTTTATATTTATATATATTTATTTTTAAAATATCTGTCCATCTCTCGTTTTTATCTTTCATTCTTCAGACAGATAAATATATTGTTATTTGATAAATATAAGTTTAGCCAATGCGGAACGTAAATAAAAAGATCGTAGTCCGCCAGTCCCCAAGCATTTTAAATCCTTCCCTTTAACTTGATTCGAACACCGATTTCTGGTACCGATGCGAATGCTTGTCTATAATGCAGGTTTTAATATTGATACTAAAGTTAACTTTCTTGGGTACAGAACTAATATAAGTAAATATGAGGAAGATTGTATTGCGCCAATCTTTCAAGTGAAAAGTGGTGAAAATTATATTACTGGCGTTAGCCTGCGTTTACTCGAGAAGAAGAATGCTTCTCTTTTATTCGAAATTATGGTCAGATTCATTATGATGAAAGGTCATTGTAATTACCCGATGTAATAAGATTCCAAGTAGGCATATACGCTGGGGACACTACGGTTTACTCTCGCCTCGATCAAAAATCTGCCGAGGCTGACAAAAAAAAAAAAATTCCTTCTTTATTTTAAAATGTTTTTAATGCCTATAATAGAATTTCTGTTTCTATAGCTACAATAAACTTTCTGTTTTACTGACTGTAATAGTATTTTTAATAGATAAAATAAATGTTCGTTTTAATGGCTACAGTACAAGATTTATACACTAACAGCCATAATTATTAGGCAACCCCACTGTTTTCAAAAAATTATGTATTTCATATTTTTTAGTTTTTTTTGCCAAGTGAATAATTGTAAATGAAAATAGAATGGTTCTTATATTAATACAGCACTATAACATGTGCATCAAATGAATTTATAGATATTTAATACTTACCTATAAAGCAGTTTCATCAATGAAAGAATAAAGAAAATTTACGGTGATTCGGACGAGTTCATTTTTACCTACTTGTAAAATTTTGCAAAGTAATAATAACAAAAGAACCATTCTATTTTCATTTAGAATTATCCACTTAAAAATAGTATGAAATAAATCATTTCTTTAAAAAAAAAAACTGGAGTGACCTAAAAATCATGGCCAGTAGTGAACAAAGTAGACATTCATTATTAAAAGACAAACATAGCAAGGCATCAGATAAAGGAAATTTTAGCGTGTTATATATAAGAGTGAACATTGAAGTCAAAACTCAGGAACGACAGACTGTTTCATGGCCTGATGATTGCGCTTAGCATGAAACAGTCCGTCGTCCCTGAGTGTTGATTCAATATACACACTTTTATATTTAAATACGCTCTGTCTCTAACATTGAGCACTTTATCCTATAAATATAGCACACCTCAAAACTATATTTATTCATAAAGTATATATATATATATATATATACTAGCATTATAGCACGCCGTTGCTCGGGTGTAATGAAAGCTTTAGAACTAATCTATGGTCCTGGAGCTCAGACTCTTTGGACGTTGGCACGAAAGACTAAAAAGCAAAAGTTGTTTCCAGTTAAAGCAAAACCGTAGACTGAAAGAAAAATGAATGGATGTAAGTCAAATTTTGATTTCCTGGTATCGATATCAAATAAGTGTCTTTCGTCGTAAACTGAATTTTGAAGGCTAAATAAATCCTCTGAGTAAATGGTATCATGGCTGAGAGTAATAACTACAATTATACCTACTTCGAGTCAAACCCGAAGCAAAAACTAAAATAAAATGGCTGAAAAAATACATACAGGCATATTATCTATTTTCTGCACTATTGTAAGAACTGCAACCTTGAAACTTGTCAGTATCGTTTATGTCTTTGTCTATGAGTGTATCTAATTTGATTAAAATCGGACCACTCCTTCTATAACCCGATGTTTTTGATTATCAATTTTCGATATTTATCGGGGGTACCTCGACACAAACCCTAGCTAAAAACACTCGCAGACGCTTATAGTACAACTGTGTAAATTTTCAAGAAAATCGGTTCAACCGTTTCGGAGTTTATAGGTAACGGACACACACAAACAGAGAGACACACACACACATACACATACACATACACACACACACACACACACACACACACACACACACACACACACACACACACACACACACACAAAGTTCCATTTGTATATATATATAAGAGTGAACATTGAAGTCAACACTTAGGAGCGACAGACTGTTTCATGCTAAGCGCAATCATCATGGCCTGATGATTGTGCTTAGCATGAAACAGTCTGTCGCCCCTGAGTGTTGACTTCAATGTTCACTCTTTTATATTTACATACGCTCTGTCTCTGACATTGAGCACTTTATCCTATAAATATAGCACACCTTAAAACTATGTTTATTCACACACACACACACACACACACACACACACACACACACACACATATATATATATATATATTTATATATATATATACATATATGGAGAAAGAACTTCAGCATTGAAACTAAGAGTGATATACATTTTTGATTTAGTCAGTTGCACGTGTAAAACGAATCTTCTGTTCTCATTCTTTTTTCATTCCATTGTTATACTCTCGGGTCCTTTAATAGTAAAACTACTTAAAGTCTTAAGTGTGAATCTGTTAAAAAGTAAAACGACTTCTAATTTTTTACGTTTCTTTTTCTTTATTTATTTGCTTTCTCTTTTCTTCTTTTTTTCTTTGACTGACATTTGCTTCGCGGTCTACATACGGGTAGTTCAATTATCTGATGCGATTACGTCGTCTCACCTTGAATTGTAAATTGATCTTCCAAAGCCGGGAAACCTGTCAGGAAGGTGCGGTCGAATTACGACACAAGTTTCATTGTATTACTGAAGACCGCCACAAAAAAAAAAATAGTACTAAAGAAAAAAACGCAAAAGTGTACAGAAAAGAGTGACTAATTGCCGAATGACTTGATACGTAGAGACGCTGACCCACACTCTTTTCTTATCAGCCTGTATATCTATCGGTATAACTATCTATTAAAATTAGAATTAAATTATCTGTCCACTTCTCGTTTTCTATCTTTCATTCTTCAGGCAGATAAATTATATAGTTATTTGATAAATATAAGTTTAGCCAATGTGGAACGTAAATAAAAAGATCGTAGTCCGCCAGTCCCCAAGCATTTTAAATCCGTCCTTTTAACTTGATTCGAACACCGATCTCTGGTGCCAGTGCGAATGATTGTCTATAATGCAAGGTTTATTATTGATACTAAGGTTAACTTCCTTGGGTACAGAACTAAATATAAGTAAATATGAGGAAGATTGTATTGCGCCAATCTTTCAAGTGAAAAGTGGTGAAAATTATATTACTGGCGTTAAAAAGAAGAATACTTATCTTTTATTCAAAATTATGGTAAGAGTCATTACGATGAAAGGTCATTGTAATTCCCCGATGTAATAAGATTCCAAGTTGGCATATACGCTGACGACACTACGGTATACTCTCGCCTCGATAAAAACTCTGCCGAGTCTGAAAAGCAAACCTCACCGCCTAGCTTAAAAAGGACCTCCAATCCGTGGTGGAATGGGGTAAGAAATGGCTCGTGAATTTTAATGCTTCTAAAACGAAGCTGCTATCTATTAACCATCACAGACAGTGGCTCCTGCCCCACCACGTTAGCATGGATCAGGTTAGTCTACCTGAAAGTAAAACACTGCGCCTCCTCGGGTTAACTATCACAACAGATCTCAAGTGGAATGTCTACATAGAATCCATAGTTAAATCCGCTGCAAAGAAGGTCGGTTCTTTGAACAGGGCCAGGGAGTTTTTCCAGGCTGAAACAATCCTGCACATATACAAATCTACCATCCACCCGTGCATTGAATACTGCTGCCATATCGGATGCTTCTACTATCCACCTAGGGGTCCTTGACAAAATTCAACAGAATCGGTAATGTGATCGACCCCGACTTGGCAACTCCCCGAAGTCACTTTCTCACCGGTGCAGTGTGGCTTCCCTGTGTCTCTTCTGTTTTTTGTCGTCGACTTCGGGATTCTTTCGGCTGAATATACATCCTGAATCTTAACCGGAGCTGTAGAGATCAACCCATCCTGCTATCAACTGAAACCTATTTTATAGGGGCTAACACCTAATTTGCATATTTCTAGAACCTTTTGAATTCTCTGGAACATTTTACAAACTTCCAAACGTTCTATTTCTAATTTCCTTATTTTTACGACTATTTTCTGAATTAAAACTTTTTTGTAACAACAAGTAGGACTCAATAGTACTTTACTACAACTTTTTAGACATTATTAATATTATTTTATATATAAATGCATACTCGTAGCACAGGGGAACCGGACCATAGGTGGTAGCAATATTCTAAGCGTGGGCGAATGGTAGATTATAAATATACAAAATAAATTCTGGATATAATTCTGCCTATCTGCTCATATATTTATATAAAAATAAGAAAAAATATTTATTAACTTAACTTATGAAAAAACCATTTGTTTTGATTTAACAAACTATTTTTTCATCTGATTCAATCTTTCTTATGTAATCGCGAATAAATGTTTTCTTGATCATCCCCTCTCCTCGATTTTTTTACATCATTGCGGATGAGCCTCCATTGCTGTCCAGCTCTAATATTAATATCAAACTCTTTAATTTGGGTTTCTTGGAGATATATCAATGTCATAATTATCAACGTCCTGAGACAAACATTCCTATTTTTCTGTTTTGCACCCAAGTCCTGTAACATTAAGTGTTCCAATAGTCAGATCTTTTTATGCAGTTGGAGGCATTTACAAAGATTTCAATAAGTTGCCAAATTTTAACTTCTAATAACCGAGGAAAACATTACCTTCTCCTCCAATTCTATATAATTAAGTTAAATTGTAATTACAGTTCTTTATTTCATAGCTGTCATAAACATTTAATGTAGTCCACCTAAATGTAATTTTTTAAATTTTCAAATACAGGGTGTGTTGTGGTGCCGTGGATATCGGCTCGGAACGAGAAATCGGGTAGCCGAGTTCGAATTCCAATTGAATTCATTGCATTCACTTACGCGCAAATACCCTTGGGAAAGGTATTAATCCATCTCTTCCTTCCAGTTATGGGTTAAATAACAGGACAGATTGGGTTCTATAGCCTTGGCTGGCAACCAGTCTACCGCAGAAAGCAATGGCAACCTACTGCGGGATCATCTTCTGCCCAGTCAGTCATGTCTCTTTCGAGACATGATCGCCCAAGCGTGTTTCGCGTATGGCACTTAACTGACTGACTGACAGAAATCTAACATTATCATGTATTCACTTGCAGGTTAACATATTTCTGAAAGTCCGGGTAAGATAAAAAAAAATCTCATATTCGTAACCTACTGATAATTGAAAGATGCTATTCGAATGAATATTAAAGATTAATTAAAATTTAATAACTATTTTTGGCAGGATTAATTTTGCTGGGTATAAATTTGATATTATCAAGCCGGAAGATGACAACAGTTTTCTTATTAAAAGAATTAATGCGTTAGATAGGAAAATAATGCTAGCTAGCAGATAAAAAATCCATAAATGTCCCGAGGAGGTGGAGCGGATTCCTTAAGTAGGTAATTGAGTATGATTTATCCCCCCGGCTCTGCTGTAGCCTAATTGGTATGGGCACTCTTTGTCTGTATGAGTTGTTTCCTAGATCACAAAAGGAGATATATGTTCGATATCTGGTGCGAAGCACATTTTTCTTCCGTAGGACCATGCGATCTAAACCCGTTGCCATTAATTCTACTGTTTATGAAAATAAACAAAATCCCAGTTACTCAAAATCAGACTTTTTAACCCTACCGACTCTATCTTAACTATATATATATATATATATATATATACTGGCGAATTATACATCATGCGGTAAATGTCTGCTACCTTCTACCGAGCGCCCATAGAGAGGTAGAATCGCCAACTGATGTCAATTCGGTTAGGTTTCAATCCTGAGTTAAAAGCAATCGGATGTCTAGCCGTACTGATGAGCTGTGATACAGCAAAACAGATCTGTCTGCGGATGACTATATATATATATAGCGTTAAAGACAAAAATCTTTTTATTAAGATCAGCCAAGCGAAATATTAAAACAGAAACGCCTTCAGATGGAATAACGAGTGTGCTCTGGCCAAAACAGAGAATCAGTCTACACTAAAATCCAAAGCACAAGTCGAATTATTTATCAGATGATCAGCAATAGAGGACCCGTATGTGTTTCGAATGGTATTTCTAGATAAAAAAGTCTTATTAAGAATTTTAGCAAGTACATGTTGTTTAATCCTAACATCTAAACACTGCGTCGTTCTACCTATGTAGTTATCTCCACAACAACTTTTAAAATAGTAGATAACAGAACTTATATGATGTGGGGTGGGGGTAGAACGTCATTACGCATAGATGAGAGGACAGATATAGTTTCAAGCACAATATGCACTAACCCCACCCAAACATGGTATTCGAAAATAGACTGGACATTTTCCAACTGTTTTATGAAACTCTGCAATCTTATCTCGAATATCTGATCGAACAATGTCCGAAGGATAGCCATTGTTCACATAGTTATACAACTACTTTAATGTTTCAACGTCTCATCTGAACAAATTATTAGCGCTCTATGGGTCAAAGTCTTAATCAAATTAGGCGACATCTCCAAGGCTTTCGATAGGGTTTGGCACTCTGGCCTCCTATGCAAACTACGCGGTTATGGTATTACCGGTCGCCTGCTTGACCTAATCCAATCTTTCTTAAATAACCGCAAAATGAAGGTCGTTCTGAATGGGCGTGCCTCTTCGTCCTACAGCACGAATGCTGGTGTCCCACAGGGCTCTATCCTGGGCCCGACGCTCTTCCTTATTTTCATCAACGACCTCCCAAGTAGGCATCTACGCAGATGATACTACAATATACTCCCGCACCAGTAAGAAACCTGTCGTGGCGGACAGACTTAATCTCGCTGCTGACCTTGAACGGGATCTACACTCTGGTGAACTGGGGCAAGAAGTGGCTTGTCAACTTCAATTCATCTAAGACCAAGCTGTTTTCTGTCAACCATTACAGGCAACCTCTCATGCCTCCTATAAGCATGGACCAAGTGATTCTCCTGGAGAGTAATACACTACGCCTCCTCGGACTTACCCTGTCCTCAGACCTCAAATGGAACCACTATATTGAATCCATAGCAAAATCTACTGCTAAGAACGTTGGGTCACTATGTCGATCCAGGATGTTTTTTCCACCTGAATCCATCCTGCATATATACAAGTCAACCATCCGTCTGTGCATGGAGTACTGCTGCCATTTAAGGTCAGGTGTCCCTGCCGTTCTCCTCAGTGTTCTTGACAGGCACCAAAGGAAGGTCTGTAATGTGATAGGTACTGATCTGGCGGCTCGACTGCAGCCACTTCCCCATCGTCGAAATGTGGCCTCCCTTTGTCTGTTCTATAAATACTTTCATGGTTTCTGCTCAGACGAACTTAAGTCACTGATGCCTCCTCAACAGGTGTTTACTCGTGCAACCAGACTGGCAACTGGGTCCCACCCATTCACAGTCAGGTTAGCCAAATGCAGACGACAATTCTACTCCTTCAGCTTCCTCTATCGCACTTCCCGCCTGTGGAACTCGTTCCCGTATTTTTGCTTTCCTGACGGCTACAACCTCCAAAAATTTAAATGCAAAGTCAATACTCACCTACTAACCACTGGACTCTAGCTCTCTCCCCACCCCCGTATAACCTTCCCTTTCTCTCCACCTATGTATCTGTCATCGCACCTGCTTTCTCAGCTTTCTATTGTTCCTTTCTAACTGGTTTGTACTCCTCACACTTTTCTAATTAATCTTTTTACAGTTATGTAGCCCCCTGCACATCAGTGGCGTTTCCGCCTTGCTCGGGGATGAAATGATTAAAAAAAAGTATTTTGTTGTTTAAAACAAAAAGAATCCAACCAAGTGTAGAGACCCATAAAGGTAGGGTTTCTATATACTGAAGTAACAAAAATGGAAGATGTTCAATGAACCAGAACATCTAAGAAAGGCAAAAAACAATTGACCTATTTTTCTACATTAAATTTAAGGACCAAATGAACACCATTGAGTAGGGAGAAGAAGTGGTCAAACTCCAATTCATTGTTGAAAACGCGAAAAGTATCATCAACATATTGGAATTGTGGGCATATAAGTAACCTAAAATAGGCTCTCCTCATGAAAGCCTACAAATATATTAGCCAAAACAGGGCCCAAAGGGGAACCCATTGCAACACCATTAATCATAACCACAAGAACAACACCAGAACCCTTATCCGGTTTCGTGATAACCAATAGAGGTTATTCTCAAGGGATTTAATGATCCAATGCTGTTTACTTTTCCATTTTGACTCAGAGAAAGAAATAGGAGAACCGGCATATCATTCAATTTGTCTCGAAAGACACGATATTTATCTATAGACAAGGGTTGAAGCTTGGAGAGTTGCTTCAAACTCCGAAAAAAATTGTTCTCTATCAAGACCGATAGGAGGAATGCTAAAGGGGCCAAAATAGCAAACTCAGGTATTTGTCTTTAACGCCATAATAAAATTTTGTACCACCAAAAATATATTTATATAAAGCCATCCACAGACAGTCCTGTTTGCCTGTATCACAGCCCAACAATACCGGTAGACATCAGATTGCTTCGTTTTTATTACTTTTCTTTATTCTCTCTTAATTGCTATATTTTATTTATTGCTTCTTTCTTGCTCTGTCTATATATTTTACTTTCTTTCTTTTTTACTTTCTTTCTTTCTTTCATTCTTTCTTTTTTTTTTCCTTTTTTACTTTCTTTCGTTTTATCTCCTTCTCTTGCTTAATTCTTTTCTCGTTCAGAATCCGCATTCATTCTTCTTTGTCGGTTATCTTAGTCTTCGAATTTTTTATTTTTTCTTTCTTTCTTTTTTTCTTTCTTTCTTTCTTTCTTTCTTTCTTAATACTTTTTCCAATATTATTTATTTAATTTTTTCTTTCTTTTAAGCTTCTTTCTTTCTTTCTTTCTTTCTTTCTTTGAAGTTTTCTGTCGTTTCCCACTTTTTTCTTAAAAAATTCTCTGGTTCTGATTGTCCTTCTCTTTTTTAGCCACTATTAATTTTTTATCGTTTATTTTTTTCTATCTTTTTCTTGCTTTCAATCACTTTTTTTATCAAATTTTATTGCTTCGTTTTTCTTTTTCCTAAGTGTTCATTCATTTCTCATTTCCCGGTTCACACTCCTCCCACATCTATTGAACAGGTGAAGAGGTTCATCCCTTGTTTCCTGTTTAGGATGCGGTTTCCGGTTTTCTCTTTTCCAATCTTTTCACTCTTTTCTTTTTTCTTTTTTTTTTTTCAATTGGAGTAGATAGACTAAACTATCGTCCGGTTCACACTCCACCCACGTCTATTGAACAGGTGAAGAGGCTCATCCCTTGTTCCCTGTTTAGGATGTGGTTTCCGGCTTTCTCTTTTCCATTCTTTTCACTCTTACGTAGCCCCCTGCGCATCAGTGGCGTTATCGCCTTGCTCAGGGTGATATGATTAAAAAATAATAATAAATCTTAGAAATCTTAATACTTTCTTTCTTGATTTCAGCCATCCTTTTTTTATTTCAGTCATTCTTTCTTTCAGCATTTCCTTCCTTCTTTTTCCTTTATTCTGTGCGAGAATTGTTCGGTAACCGTGTGATCTCAAGATTCGGTAATGTTCCATTGCCTCCTAGATCGCCAGATTTGTCCGTTTGTGATTTTTCTTGTGGGGCTATTTTAGGAGTAAAAGTGTACACGACTCAACCAGGAACTCTGGATGAGTTAAAACAGAGAATTCAGGATGGAATTCACTGTATTCCAGCTGGGATGTTGCAGCGGTCACTGGGGAATCTCAACAGCAGATTTCAAGAATGAATTTGTGCAAAAGGACGCCATCTACGGGACGTAATTTAAAAAAAATGAAAATTCCATCATTGTTTCTTAAGTGGAATGTTTTAAGGTTTCAATTACTTTGAATAAAATATTTTTCTATATGTATTCCTTTCATTCATTTTTTCTTTCTTTCTTTCTTTCTTTCTTAATTTATTTCTTTCTTTCTTAATTTCTTTCTTTAAGTATTTCTTTCTTTCATTCTTTCTTTCTTTCTTAATTTCTTTATGCATTTCTTTCTTTACGTATTTCTTGCTTTCTTTCTTTCTTTCTTTCTTTATGCATTTCTTAATTTCTTTCTTTAAGTATTTCTTTCTTTCATTCCTTCTTTCTTTCTTTATGTATTTTTTCTTTCTTTATGTATTTCGTTATTTCTTAATTTCTTTCTTTCTTAATTTCTTTTTTCTTTCCTAATTTTTTTCTTTATGTATTTCTGTCTTTCATTCTTTCTTTCTTTCTTTTTTCTTTCTTTATGTATTTCTTTCTTTCATTCTTTCTTTCTTTCTTAATTTCTTTCTTTATGTATTTTTTCTTTCATTCTTTCTTTCTTTCTTAATTTCTTTCTTTAAGTATTTCTTTCTTTCATTCTTTCTTTCTTAATTTCTTTATGCATTTCTTTCTTTACGTATTTCTTGCTTTCTTTCTTTCTTTCTTTATGCATTTCTTAATTTCTTTCTTTAAGTATTCTTTCTTTCATTCCTTCTTTCTTTCTTTCTTTATGTATTACGTTATTTCTTAATTTCTTTCTTTCTTAATTTCTTTTTTCTTTCCTAATTTTTTTTCTTTATGTATTTCTGTCTTTCATTCTTTCTTTCTTTCTTTTTTTCTTTCTTTATGTATTTCTTTCTTTCATTCTTTCTTTCTTTCTTAATTTCTTTCTTTATGTATTTTTTCTTTCATTCTTTCTTTCTTTCTTAATTTCTTTCTTTAAGTATTTCTTTCTTTCATTCTTTCTTTCTTTCTTAATTTCTTTATGCATTTCTTTCTTTACGTATTTCTTTCTTTCTTTCTTTCTTTCTTTATGTATTTCGTTATTTCTTAATTTCTTTCTTTCTTAATTTCTTTTTTCTTTCCTAATTTTTTTCTTTATGTATTTCTGTCTTTCATTCTTTCTTTCTTTCTTTCTTTTTTCTTTCTTTATGTATTTCTTTCTTTCATTCTTTCTTTCTTTCTTAATTTCTTTCTTTATGCATTTCTTTCTTTCTTTATTAGTTTCTCTATATATTTCTTTCTTTCTTTATGTATTTCTTTCTTTCAATTTTTTATTTCTTTCCTTCTTTCAGTCATTATTTATTCTTTCTGTGCCCCATTTTTCATTTTCATATTTCGACTCATCGTTAATTTCCCTTTCTTTCCTTGACAAACGCCGAACAATCTTATTTTACGCCAACTTTAGCCGCCAGATGTCCAAGATTCGTGCAAATTCCCTCCAGTTAAACAGACCATGTAATCAAACGATAATCATCATCATCATCAATTATTATTATTACTATTATTATTATAAACCTGTTTTTTTTTTTTTATCAAAGGATTAATTTTAAATGCCTCCAGGCTTTTAAATCGTCATGTCACACATTGCAAGACTAATTATTATGTGTCTACGCATCTACTACGCCACGGATCGTACATTTTAGTAATATGCAATTATAAACCTATTTTTATGACATCAAAAAAAAAAATTCAAAATTAACAGCATCTTTATATGCTAATTTATGGGTACTGTTCATCCAATAGCCACGCCCAGGGTTACATTTATAAACGTTGCACATAAACTCAAATCTGCATTTTAGCAGTTTATACACATTGGGATTTGCGTTTTGATGCAAATTGACTCGGAACGAGAAATTTTGGAACCCAGTTCGAATCCCAAATTAATTCGTTGCATTCACTAAAACGCATACATCCTTGGGTCAGGTATTAACCCATCGCTTCTCCCTCCAGATATGGATTAAAGGGATGAGCAGATTGGGTTCTATAGCCTTTATTGGCAACTAGTCTACCGCAGAAAGTAATGGCTACCTACTGCGAGAAAATCTTCTGCCCAGTGAATCATGTCTCTTTCGAGACATGATCGCCCAAGCGTGTATCACGTACGGCACTTAACTGACTGACTGACTGACTGACTGACTGACTGAATTAAATTAGCAAAAACTGGTAAATGTTGCTGGTGACAAAATCCCTAAAGATAAAGACGAAAACATTGAACTTTTAGATATTTGCATACTAACAGTATAACCCGGCGTTGCTCGGGTGTAATGAAAACTATATATATATATATATTATCGATTTTCTGCACTATTGTAAGAACTGCAATCTTGACACTTCTGAATATCGTTTCTTATGTCTTTGTCTATGAGTGTATCAAATTTGATTAAAATCGGACCACTCCTTCAATAACCCGATTTTTTCGATTATCGATTTTCGATATTTATCGGGGGTACGTCAATACAAAACCTAGCTAAGAACACTCGCAGACACTTATAGTACAACTGTGTAAATTTTCAAGAAAATCGGTTCAGCCGTTACGGAGTCTATAGGTAACGGACACACACACACACACACACACATATACAGACACACACAGACAAAGTTCCAATTATAAATTTTAATTATTATTTTAATGCAACTATTATTAGTTATGAGCTTTTTTTCTTGGTGCTTTGATCGCATGAATTTAAGCGTGCCACTAGATTGGCATCTAGGTTCCACCCTTTCACCATTAAAATAGTGAACAGGTGAAGAGGCACATCCCTTGTTTCCTGTTTAGGATGCGGTTTCCGGTTTTCTCTTTTCCAATCTTCTAACTTTTTTCTTTCTTTTTTTTAATTGGAGTAGATAGACTAAACTATCGCCCGGTTCATACTCCACCCACGTCTGTTGAACAGGTGAAGAGGCTCATCCCTTGTTTCCTGTTTAGGATGCGGTTTCCGGTTTTCTCTTTTCCAATCTTTTAACTTTTTTCTTTCTTTTTTTTAATTGGAGTAGATAGACTAAACTATCGCCCGGTTTGTACTCCACCCACGTCTGTTGAACAGGTGAAGAAGCTCATCCCTTGTTTCCTGTTTAGGATGCGGTTTCCGGTTTTCTCTTTTTCCAATCTTTTCACTCCTATGTAGCCCCTGCACATCAGTGGCGTTACCGCCTTGCTCGGGGTAATATGATTAAAAAGAAAGAAAGAAAGAAAATAGAATAAGGAAAAAGAAAGAAAGAAAATAGAAAAAGGAAACTAAACTGAAAGAAAGAAAGAAAGAAAGAAAATAGAAAAAGGAAAAAAGGAAAGAAAGAAAATAGAAAAAGGAAACTAAACTGAAAGAAAAAAAGAAAGAAAGAAAGAAAGAAATTGGAAACAAAAAGTTAATGAGAAAGAAAAAAGAAATGGCACAAGAAAGTAAAAATGATAAATTAAAGGAAGGAAAAAAGAAAAAATGGTGTATAGTAAAAAAAAAAGAAAAAAAAAGAAAGAAATAGGAAATGAAAGAAAGAAAAAATGGGAAAATAAAGGAAGAAATTAGAAAAGCATGAGAGAAGAAATCAATGGGGAAAAAAGAGAAAAAGAAAAAGAAATGGGAAAGAAAAGAAGAAATAGGAAAAGAACAAAAAAAGGAAAGAAAGACAGAAAAATAAAGAGGGCAAGAAAAGAAAAAGAATAATTGCGGGGTTGAAGCAAAAGAAAAAAACGAAAAATCCACTCTGACTAAGAACGAGAAAAACTAAAGAAAGATAATGAAAAGATTAACCAAAAAAAATGACAGAATCAATTGAATACCGAATAAAATGACAAAAAAAGATGGTAACCGGAAAACATAAAAAAAAACAAATGACTAAAACGAACGAAAAAGCCAATAATAGAAAGAAAGAAGGAAATATGAGAGGCAATAAAAAATAAAAAGAATGGAATCAGAACGAACCTAGGAAAAGAGAAAAGGAGAAAGAGGAAGAGAGAGAGAAAACTGAAGAAGTCAAAATAATAACAAAAAGAGTTGAAAGAAAAAAAAACTCGGACAACGAATAAAGGAAAGATGTCTTTACGCCAAGCAGGCTTTAATGTGAATCAATTCACGTATTGTAGAGCGAATTAAATCGCCAGACAACAGACAAGCAGCGTTCTATTCACTTACGATTTGATTATTTTTTCTTTTAGAAAATTGAATGCGTATTTTTTCAAAATTCAGCTCGAAAATAAACAGTCACTGAGTCGGAAACGCCGTCAAAACAACGTGAACAAACCGTTTAATTTTTTTATAAAGCAAAACCCAAACGAATTTAGGTTTTCGAAAGTTAATTTCCCAAAGACGACGTTTGTTGCATCTACGTCCTTCTTCTTCTTCTTCTTCTTCTTCTTCTTCTTCTTCTTCTTCTTCTTCTTCTTCTTCTTCTATGTACCGTATTCCTTCAGGACGTATGCGATCATGGCCCTCCACATCCCTTTATCTGTTGTAGCTCTTAGCAACCATTCTTCTGTTATCCCGCTAAAACCCCACTCTACCATCCATCTATTCATCACTCAGATAGTCAGGCGTTGATTTCCCTTGTCTCTCCTTCCCTCTATCCATCAAGTGGGCTTCAGTTTCTCCAAGCCCTCCTGCCAGAAACTTCAGCTGTTTTTCTTGGTGTTAAGTATCAGTTTCCTTCTTGTGTCCATCCTATCAAAAACCTCGTCGTAGCATGTTCCGTCCATGGCATCCTCAGCATCCTTCTGTAGAACCACATCTCGGCTACTTCAACTCTTTCTTTCATCTTTGATGAGATTGTCTTCCATATTGGAGGGCAGACATCACATAACAGTCGAGTGCATTCTGTCTTTGCAGCTAAATCGTCCCTGCCTCTCAATACATTATTCAGCATCCTTAGCCATACCAACGCACCTTCGGATCTCAGTGTCATACTTTTCCTGTTTTGTCAGGACACTTCCCAGGTATTTACAATTTTGTACCTGCTTGATTTTACTATCCCCTTCTTGAATTTAGCATTTTGGGCTACTCTTTGTACTGGTTACCATGCATTCAGTGTTCTTGTAGCTTATATGTAGTTCTTGATTTCCACTTTTCTTAACTACTTCCTACAGTTTACTTTCTGTGCCTGCTGTTAGTACTTAGGTTTTCCGAAAAAATCCTCTTTTTATTTCCACGACAGATACTTGGAGCACAATATCACCGTTGAATGGAGGATGTGATAGTGTACCACTATCATTCACACTTCTTACATTCGCAAATCACGCCCAGACAGTGATTGGTTAATCTTAGCCGATCATGTTGTTTGCACGTGTAAATCCAGTTTCCCCGCGCTGTCCTGCTGGTCCAACAGGCGACTATTTAAGCAGTGCACTCACACATGCATCTCCAATGGGCCCCCAGCTATCGAGGTAGCTGGAGAGATGCGTATAATTCTCACTCACCGGAAAGAAAAGAATTTCCATCCACGAAGTACCCAACTATTGACTCTGCATTTATTTTGACTTCCAATCAAGAAGAGCTCTCTATTTCGTTGTTTGACACATGTACTGGGCCTCTCAGAACGTGAATTATTATACGTTTTATTGTTACCATTGCTGAGTGGTTATTCACTGCCTTACTGCGTTCCCTCTGTTTGGTCTGTAAGCGTTCTACAAATTTTGATTATTGGGCGGTTTATTATCTGCAAGGACACATTTCTGCTTCATACGCATTTTTATGTCCGCCGTACTTTTGCCAGACTGCCGTTGAGTTGCTATCTGTAACAATAACCCCACAAATTATGGGTTATTTTTGGGAATGCTCTATTTCTACTACCATACCACCGGTTTGTGAAATCGTGGGCCAACATAAAAAATCAGGAAGACTTTCACGGTTTCTGCTCCGATGAAATCTCACTTGTGTCCTCTCTGCATGAATTTACTCAAGCTACTAGACTAGCAAGTAGTTTCACAGTGAAACCAATAAAAGGTAACTACAACTTCTACTCTAGTAGCTTCTTTTCTCGCACTGTGGAATTCCCCTCCGTTTAATTGCTTCCCAAGAATTTAAACGTAAAATCAATAATCTCCTATCTCGCTAACTTGCATCCTCTCTCGCATACTCCTTTCTCCGTCCACTCCACTCTCATCAGTATTCTCATCTTTCTCTTACCCACTTCCTGACATCCCCTATAACCTGTCACTCTTTCTCATAACTTTCTCTCATGCTCCTTTCTCCGTCCACTCCACTCTCATCAGTATTCTCATCTTTCTCTTACCCACTTCCTGACATCCCCTATAACCTGTCACTCTTTCTCATAACTTTCTCTCATGCTCCTTTCTCCGTCCACTCCACTCTCATCAGTATTCTCATCTTTCTCTTACCCACTTCCTGACATCCCCTATAACCAGTCATGCTTTCTCATAACTTTCCTACTATGTAACCCAATGCAAACCAGTGGCAGTAAACTGCCTTGTTTGGGGCGATATGATTATAAAAAAAATTCCATGCTATTATAATGTACATATAAAATGGGGGATCAATTCTAAATTACAATCAATATACAAACTGATCCGTCACTTTATGGCCACAGTCATCTTTCTCTTACCCACTTCCTGACACCCCCTATAACCTGTCACAATTTTTCATAACCCCCTACTATGTAACCCCCTGCGAACCAGTGGCAGTAAACTGCCTTGTTTGGAGCGATGTGATTATAAAAACAAAAGTGTTTATTTTTTTGCGAACTTCGAAATTTTATTGTTTCTTTTCATTCCCTCGACTAAAATTAATTTGTACAGTTGAGTGGGAGAAGTTACGTAATAGGGATTTGTCGTGCTGAGTTCAATTTCTTAAAGGAACTTATGTGTTGCACGTTTAAATGGGTTTAGAATGACTTCAGCACTTTTCTCCGGAAAATTTTTCTCGTCCCAACATCTAAATCTATGCTTTAAATAGAAGTATATTTCTAAGGAACCTCGTAAAATAAAAAATTCAGCTTTTCTGAAAAGGTAAATAGGTCCATACATGGTTCAGTGAATAAAAGCTTCGATTGGAAAAAAAAAAAAATGAACTCAATACCTGGTTACAGGAGAGGTGAACAAAAAACTTAGTTGAGTTAAAGGGAGATAACTGATACTGAGTCAAGTGGTTTGACTCGTGGAACGAGATCAATCCACCCCGATGAACGAAATAAAGGGTTCAGTTCGAAATTACAACTGCCTGAAGATGATCGGAGCGTACAACGGCCGGAACATCATGAATATGGCAACAAAGATGAGGACAACAGTCCGAACAATGTAAATAGTGTAAATAATCAAAATTCCTCATCTCAAAAATATGAACAAAAATTAGAATTTCTCAGTCTGTTCAAAATTATCAGTCTTTGTAGAAATTATACTGTGACCTAAGAGCAGTAAATACTTTTAAAGAATTTAGTATTTGACACCTGTGTTTAACTCGCAAGCCATTTTTAACGCTTCGTATTCGACCTTTTCTTATTTTTACCATTGGCTAAGCCGATTAAATACCTACAGGTGATACTCTGTTGATGGCGGACACACAAAGAAAACAAAGGAATATATTGTTATCGTTTTGCAATCTTACACATTCTTTGTCGCATTGAAACAGGTGATAAAAAATTTTAATTTTTTTTTTTCAGATTTTCGCTTCACTTCCTATACGAAGGAGGTACGGTAAAGTTATTGGCTTGTTGGTCGGATTGAGATATCAGAGAGCCGAGTTTGAATTCCAATCGACTTCGTTGCAGTCAGTTACGTGAAAATACCCAACGGGAAAGATACGAATCCATCACTTCTACCAGCAGGAGAGACGAGGTGCCAACCAGTTCAGAAGAATAACGACTCTGAATTCAAACCTCTTAAATTGCCCCCACCCCCGCAATTTGCCATGCATTGTGAGTTTGGCTACATGGTTAGTCGGGGAGGGGTTTCTGCAAGGATTTAGAAGGTTCTGCATCTGTTCTAGTGACCCTTCATCCCTGGCACCTATTCTTGACGATCTGTCAACATGTCTAATTTCGATTTTATCTACTAATCTTAAAAATGTGCAGCCCTAGTATAGCGTACCCAATAAGAAGGTTCGATCAGACTACCTCACGCCAACGCATCTTCTTTTCCCTCTGTGAAGTTTGATGGAAGGGCTACTCTATCGCTATTTCCATGGAAAATGATCAGTCGAGTTAGATTGCTTCATCACGCCATGCCACTTACACCCGAGTGAAACAATTTCATTTCCTTCGTATTCAATTACCTTGCAAAAACCGACTCCCAAGAGGATGCTTTCCGGATCGCTGCGAACTTAGCCTATTCAAGCGAAGGGGTAACTGTTATCTTTTCTACATATCTTCATAAACAACACCTCTTAAATCTTACTCTTATTGCTCAAACAACAAACTACTTCAGTAAGCCCCTACCTCGAGTCGCTCATGGGGCTTGTATTAGATGAATATCAGTAAAAGAATGTGGCACTTGTATGACACACCTAGTGAGAATTGAACTCACTGCTCAGTAACAATATTTAACCAGATTAATTCACGAAAGATTCCTTCATGCAGAAATGCTTTGAGTGTACTAAGGTAAGTTTGGTACAAGGACACATATATGGAACACCAAGAGAAAATCGAACTCACTCTGCAGTAACAATGTTTAGCCAAACTAATTTACGAAAAATTCCCAAATGATGAATCGCTTCCTGTTGCTTCAGCTAAGTTTGGCTCAAGGTTGCAAGTTTGGGGTACCCAGTGAGAATTCAAGGAGCTAATCAGTGAAAATATTAAAACGGACTAGCTAGTTAAATATTATACCAACACGCTCTCTTCTGATACAACTAAATTTATCATAATTACAAGCCACCTAGTGAGGATCGCACTAACAAGTCAGGAATAATATTTAACCAGACTTCTGTTTCTTCTTCTTTTATGTACCATGTTCTTTCAGGACGTAGGCGATCATGGCTTTCCACACCTGCCTGTCCCTGGTGGCTCTTAGTACGCTTTCTTAATGCACCATGCAACCCTCATCCACCTGATCAGGTCCTTCAAATATGTTATCTGCTGCTTTTCCCTGTCTCTTTTTCTCTCTATCTGGCCTGTTAGTATCAGGTTCTCCAAGCCCTCTATTCTCATTGCATGTCCCACAAACTTTAGTTGTCTCTTCCTGATGCTCAGTATTAATTTCCTTTTCGTTTCCATCCTTTCCAAAACCACGTCATTGCTCACATGCTCGGTCCATGATATCCGCAGCATTCTTCTATAGAACCACATTTCAGCTGCTTCAAGTCTTTCCTTCATCTTCGAAGATATTGTCCAACATTCACTGCCACATTAAAGAACCGACATCACATAGCAATCCAGTACTCTCTTCTTTGTTTCTAGCGAAATCGTCCTGTTTCTTTATACTTTACTCAACTCCTGGAATGCTTCCTTCGCCATGCCAATTCGCCTTCGAATCTCAGTGTCGCACCTTCCGTCTTCTGTTAGAACAGTTCCCACGTATTTAAATATTTGTACCTGCTTGATTTTAGTATCCTCTACCTGTATTTGGAAATTTGGGCTGCTCTTCTTGCTGATGGCCATGCATTCGGTTTTCTTGCAGTTTGTTTGTAGTCCTTTCTTGTCACTCTCTTCGGCTTCTTTCTGTCTCGGCTAAATTTGGCATAAGGCTAAAAGTATTATGTGTCCAATGGGACCCGATATAATTAGTTAATGGTAATCTTCAACCAGATAAGCTTGTTAACTATTGCACCTCGCAGAGGTGCGCATGACTGTTCTTGTTCTGAAAGGAGACATTTTGTATGCAGGATGTACGCCCGACTTACAACTTGTAAAAAATAAAAAACTTTCTTTCAAATTCACTCTCTCGGGACTAGAGAGTGTATTCGCAATGTTAGTTTCTTACGGTTCAAACTGAATGAATACGTTTTTTTTTTTTCATTTCATGTTCGGCTTCAATGATTAAAAGATACACTACAAGTCATGTACAAAATTGTTAACAAAATATTTCTGGTTATCAGAAATGTTTACCTCAAAACGAATGAATTTCTACAACTGAACTGGAGATACTGAACTAACACTGTTCATTTCCTTGTAATGAGTTTTATCTTACATTTTTTACAAATCATTTCACCTCAAGCAAGGCGGGACCACAACTAAGTCGCAGGGAGTTCATCTTCTTCTATGTGCTTTGTCCTTTCAGGACGTAAGCGATCATGGCCTTCCACGCCTCCCTATCCCTGGTGGCTCTTAGCACGCTTTCTCCTGTAACGTCTAGCAGCCCCCGTTCTGTCATCCACCTGCTCAGCCCCTCAAATATGTTATGTGCTGCTTTCCCCTGTCTCTTTTTCCCTCTATCTGGCCAGTTAGTATCAGATTCTCCAAGCCCTCTTTCCTCATTGCATGTTCCTGGAATTTTCAGTTGGCTCGATATTAATTTCTTTTTCGTTTCCATTCGTTTCAACACGTCGTCATTGTTCACATGCTTGGTCCACGATATCCGCAGCATCTTTCTGTAGAACCACATTTCAGCTGCTTCATGTTTTCCCTTCATCTTTGTTGATATTGTCCAACATTCACGGCCATATTGAAGAACGGACATCACATAGCAATCAAGTACTCCCTTCTTTGTTTCTAGTGAAAGTTTCTTGTGTCTTAATACTTTATTCAGCTTCTGGAACGCATCCTTCGCCATGTCAATTCGCCTTTGGATCACTGTGTCGCACTTTCCGTCTTCAGTTGGTACACTTTCCAGATATAAGAAAAATTAAGGCAGACACGTTATTTCATGGTAAATCGGAAGTTTAGGCCTATTTCAGGAGAACCATCATCAGCTTCCGTCTTTATTGTACAAAGGATTTTACCCGAAGTTATATATATATATATATATATATACATATATATATATATATATATATATATATATATAGGGAGCAGACGAATTCAGTTTTGCTTTTACCTCCCGAAGAAACGTTGGGCACCCAATGTTTAAACAAACAACTGATTGTGAGGACATATATTAAAAAATAATGTCAGTCAGTCAGTTGAGTGCCATACGTGATACACGTGATACACGCTTAGGCGGTCATGTCCCGAAAGAGACATGACTGACTGGGCAGAAGATTATCCCGCTGTAGTTTGCCATTGCTTTATGCGGTAGACTGGTTGCCGACCAAGGCTAAAGAACCCAATCTGTCCTGCTATTTAACCCATAACTGGAAGGAATAGGCGGATTAATACGTTTCCCAAGGGTATTTCCGAGCCGATATCCAATTCACCACAACGCACATCACAAAAGAAAAAAAAATAATGTACATGTTCTAAAACATAATTTATAATAAATATTCACAGCTCTATACATCATATATCGAGCACTGTTTTAAATTAATGTTTTGGACGGAAAAAATTCTTTCTTCGTTCTGTACCCACTCGGATATATATATATATATATATATATATATATATATATATATATATATATATATAAAATGGCTTAAAGGCTCCGTTAAAGCATAAAATACTGTCGCCTCTCGGTGTTCATTTTTTATATACTGGATGATTGAGTTTGAGTTTGAGTTTTGTTTAACGGCATATCAACACCTCTGTGGGTTATTTAATAACTAAAGAGGTGGTGTTTTAAGGTATTTTGTTAATGTTCAGTTGTAGTAAGAAAGTTGATTTTGTCAGATTTTGATAAATATTGTTTTAGTTTAGAAACTGAGAATGTCTTCTTATTTCATATTGCTGGTAATAAATTTTCCTTCAAAAATGTTTTATGGGCATAATTTTTTTTTTCCTTCAAAAAAGGTTTATGTTAATATTTTTTTCTTCAAAATTGTATTGTTGATAATATTTTTCATTCAAAAATGTATATTTTTCTATAAAGTCTATTTTTATACTTTCATAGTGTTTTGACCTCAGTTTAGGGGTTAACTATTTGGCCATAGCTGGGACCCTAAAAAGGGGTGCCAATCCGAGTGAGGGTGGACAACAGCAATAAAGAGGTGGTTTCATGCTCCTCGCAATCTCCCAATCAGAGGCCTTGCTGCTGGATACAGTTTACGGTAATACCAGGACCTACAGGATGATTGAAAATGAACTCCCTATTTTATGACCTCTGCACTCTAAATATAACTTTACAAAACTGAAGATTCCATATTACATAAAATACAGTGTGTGTGTGTGTGTGTGTGTGTGTGTGTGTGTGTGTGTGTGTGTGTGCGCGCGCGTGTGTGTGTGTGCGTGTGTGTGTGTGTTTTGGGTGTAAATTTTTTCATACTATTAACAATTGGTCTACGTGATATTAATAATTTTAAAAGTGTGATGCTGTTTAACTTTAGAACATAAAGGCCAATATAAGAGATCTTCAAACCCAGTTATGGAAGTAAGTATTTATTTATTGGACAACAATGCCTGATAAAAAATTATAGTCCGACTAGAATGTTGTTCCACGATCATTCTTTGATTTTCTCTTTCTTGTGTATTTCGGTCCATTAATTTTGGCCTTCTCCTCTTTTCAAATTCATTCTTCGGGCAGACAATGGAATTTTCCGTTATACTGCACGTCAAATCATAAAAAAAAACAAAAGCAACTATTTACAACACTCCTAGAATATTTGCAGGTCTTTTGTTATAAGGTTTTTAAAATTCCTTTCAATTTTTACCATTTACTTCTTATTATTATTGAGTTTATTTGTTTGTTTTCTTGTGAGATAGGGTAGGAAGGAATTCAGCCGATCGACTCGGTAAATGGAATGTAGAAGAGTTGTGTGTACCAAAAACACTATCGACCAAAAACACTATCGACCAAGAAAAAACAATAGCAAGAAAGAGAAGAGGGGGAAGGAGACAGACAAAGAGATAGAGAAAGGAAGAAGAAAAGAACGATACAAATAAAATAACTAAATTTGAACAAACTAAAAAAGACGGATGTGGTTACCTTATACCTTAAAAATATCAGACGATAGCTTGGGAAAAAAAATAATCCGGTGGTCATTTGTTTATGGCGTCATGTCAAAAGAGCTTCACCGGAAGTGAGGATGTCTGAAAAAAAGTTTAAAAACTGAATGTATTCATCAAGGAAAAATGGGTAGATATTTATTTTATTTTATTTTATTTTTTAAACATTGTATGCATGTCTGCGTCCTTTTAACTTCTGTGTATTGGGGTGAGACAGTGTGTTTCTCAAAGCATTTGCAAAAGAAATTATGACTAAAGAAAAACATGACCCCCAGTTTCTTTTGTCTGTGCGTATAAGCATACATTTATTTTACTCAGTCAATTCATATCTATCCAATAAACCAATAGAATAGTGATCAGTGGATCAGTTAATCTTCATTATTTCCACTCGGTCTGTTCAGATGACCTGAGTACATCGTAAGTTATGTTAACCTTAAAATGTAGTCTGATCATTGACTCACTTAATCCTATCAATCAGTTTGTCAATTTCATATATATATATATATATATATATTTCTCCTGTCACACTAATGAAAAGAAGCACAATAGCAAGACAACGTCGGCTCAATTATTAAATTTTACTACAAGTTATGAAAGCTTTGGCCGCGTGTTTGCTCTTTAAGAATGCCTTGTTTTAATTTTGCAATTATGTTGGGTAGTGAATACTTTATATATATATTTCCTTAGTCTCACGCCCAGAGGTTTGTATTATTTTCTTCTTGTCTTAACGTAAGGTATTTAATAGTAGGTGTATCAATATATATGTTGCCGTCATTTTAGACGGCATATCGATATAAATATTTGGCGGTCATTTTTGACGGCATGAGCTCAAACTTATATATAAGATTGTTCACATATGCTTCTTAAAATATATATATAAACCTCAAAACATGCTAGAAAACTGAAAGTCTAAGATAGAATGGGAAAAATTGAATTACAAAATGCATATATCTTACTGAAAGACCACAAAGAGGACTTTACTAGTGCCAAACCAACTAGATTAATTAACCCCACTAAATCTGAATTTCTAAACGTATTATCCAAAATATAGTCTCACAGATGCAAACCCCATTGAAACTTAATCTATGGAGGAACTCCGATTATGCTATTAAATGGTTTAAACAACTACGCCACAAAGACAAGGCCTCATTTGTCCAATTCGACATCAGAAATTTCTACTCTTCAATCTCCGAGGAATTGTTAGTAAATAGCATACATTTGGCTAAAAGTTTCGTCACCATCACTGAGAACCAAGTAAATATCAAAATGGCCTGTAGGAAAATATTTTGGTCCATACTTCTTCCATTTGGATTAAAAAGGGACGCCGGAATTTTGACGTTCCTATGGGTGCCTTCGACTCTGCCCAGGTCGCAGATCAGGTAGGTTTATATATATTAAACATTATAGATAGATTTTGGGACCTAAACCTAGATTATACAGAGATGACGGATTAGCAATTATTAACAATAGCACTGGTCCAATAGTGCTACAAAAAACAGGTTTTAAATCAGATATCCAGATCAGCCGTAAAATCATTAATTTTCTAGACATCACCTTCGACCGCTCTAGTAACAGCTTTAGACCTTACCAAAAACCTAACCAAACGCCTTTATACGTCAATATTAATTCCAACCACCCCTCACATGTACTAAGACAAATTCCTACCTCCGTTAATACTAGAATCAACAGACTATCTTTTAACCAAAAAGTTTTTGACACACAAAAAATAAAAAAAAACATATAGCGAGAACTCCCTTTGATCAAAATGACTCGGGACAACTTTCACTGTGTTCCCGGAAACTTCCTAATTCTAAATAACATATCCATATGTAGCCCTCCAAGTCGTAATTGGAGGTTTCTGTCCCTTTCCCCATCCAGACGTGAAGACCGCCTTTGGTGAAAAAGAAATATACTTATCCAAGTACCCTGCGTAATGTAGTTTCAAATTACATATGGTTTTTGGTGTCTATCTCCAAAACAATAGGTATTCGTCAACAAATAAACAGACAGAAACTACCAATTTATATGTATATATATGTGTGTGTTCGTCATGCACATACAAGCCTGTTTTGCTCTATCACAGCTCATCAGTGTGGCTAGACATCCACTTGATTCTGGGCGGGATCGAAACTCGACCGATATGGTGTCAGTCGAAGCCATATATATATATAAGGGAGATGTGGCTTTCCTTTCCTCGCTGTGATGTGGCTTTCCTTTCCTTTTTTTTCTACATTTCATAGCAACTTTTCTTGTGAGCCTGTGTTGCGCCTGCATAAATTTATCTAGCCTGTTACTAGTTTGGTAACTAGGTCCCACCGGTTTACTGTTGAACTAGCTAGGCATAACCAGCTGTACTTTTCTAATAGTATCTTTTCTCTCACTTCTCGACTTCTTCCGGTTTCTTGCTTTCTTATCAATTCACTCAGTCAGCTAAGTGCCATACGAGATATACGTTTGGGCGATCATGTCTCGAAAGAGACATGACTGACTTGGCAGAAGTTTATCTCGCAGTCATTTGCCATTAATTTCTACGGTAGACTGGTTGCCAGCCAAGGCTATAGAACCCATCTGTCCTTTTATTTAAGCCATAACTTGAGAGAAGAAAGACGGATTAGTACCTTTCCCAAGGGTATTTGCGCGTAAGTGAATGCAACGAATTCAACTGGAATTCGAACTCGGCTCCCCGATTTGTCGTTCAGAGCAGATATCCACTGCACTACAACGCACATCCTCTTTATTTATTACAATCTTTAATTATTAACCATCCCGTCATTAATCTCAGATCATAACTGAGTATATATATATATATATATATAAGCGCCCGTAGCTCAGAGGTAGAATCGCCGGTCAGGTTTCACTCTTGGGTAAAAAGCAATCGGCTGTCTAACCGTACTGTTGAGCTGTGATACAGCGAAACAGATCTGTCTGCGGATGACTATATATATATATATGGCGAACGCTGAAAATGTGTGCAGAGCACGCAAGTAACTTTAAGGTGTGGTAGGTCGGATGTACCCTCAAAATTTTGTTAAATATACATTCTCTGCTATTGCGGCATTTGACACTTTTTTTTCCCAGAGTGTCATTTAAGTGTGATTCTTTAGGTGTCCCTCAAGTGTATATATATATATATATATATATATATATATATATTATTATTATTATTATTATTATTATTATTATTATTATTATATATATATATATATATATATATATATATATATATATATATATATTCTAGCATTTTTCCTGAAATCATATTCTAGCATTTTTCCTCGATAGGTTCGCCTGTCGTTCAGTTCACACTCTTCTTTGGTATTTGAATAGGGGTAGAGGTTTATCCATTGATTCCTGTTTAGGATTGGGTTTCTGATTCAATCGAAAGATTTTTTTCATATTCTCTCATTCTCAGTAACTCCTTGCATGTTAATAGTATGATTAATTTGCTTGGGTGAATTGATTAAAAAAAAGTTATGGAGAGTGATGATCACCCACGTTCTGAAGGGCCATGGCACATAAAAGAAAAAATCTTTCTAATTATCATTAACGATTGCTATTTTTATGAAAACGGGCGTGCGTTGTGGTGTAGTGAATATCGGCTCGGAACGAGAAATAGGGGAGCCGAGTTCGAATTCTGGTTGAACTCGTTGTATTCACTAACGGGCAAATACCCCGGGAAAAGGTATTTATCCATCGTTTCTCCCTCCAGCGACGGATTCAAAAACATGATAGATTGGGTTCTATAGCCTTGGCTGGCAATCAGTTTACCATAGAAAGTAATGGCAGCCTACTGAGGAAAAATCTTCTCTCAGTCACCTTAGCGTGTCTCACGTGTGGTACTTAACTGACTTTTATAAAAAGTCAATCGAAGTTAGTTTAAAAAAAAAAAAATCTCGTATTCACTATTATTACTGTTTCTTCTCCTCACCTTGTATATGTGTTAAAATACCTGTTTCAATGCCGATATACGTGTTTTCACAAGCGAATGCGTCTCTCCTGGTGCATTAATAAACAAACACTGTTGTGATTCTTAATCCGTTTAAAAATTTTCCTTTCATTCTGTGTATATTGTCACTGCTTCCGCTGTCATTGCACTGCCCTCAATCAACAGCCTATCGTTGTTTGTCGATCTGTCGCCTGTCTGGTTGCCAGCAACAAACTACTGGCAGACAGTCCCTTGTGCTTATACGACATTATGGACAAAGATAATGCTAGACACACTTTGTGGAATAGCAGGCAAAGGAGAAAAAGGTTATATTACTTCGTGGTTGGGTAGCAGCTTGTCTTCTACTATTTAAATCGTGACATCCAAAGAACCTATCAGTGGGTTCAATCAGTCAATTGCCATACATGATACACGCTTGGGCAATCATGTCTCTAGGCAGAAGATTTTCCCGGAGTAGAGTAGGATTACTTTCTGCGGTAGACTAGTTTCCAACCAAGGCTACAGTTTCTTTAAGCGCACTTCTCACCCCTATAGAACTTCCTTCATATTTCTTTAGCATCATTTCTCACCCCTATAGAACTTCCTTCATATTTCTTTAGCATCATTTCTCACCCCTATAGAACTTCCTTCATATTTCTTTAGCATCATTTCTCACCTCTATAGAACTTCCTTCATATTTCTTTAGCATCATTTCTCACCCCTATAGAACTTCCTTCATATTTCTTGCTTCTTTGCGTCAACACCCCCCCCCCACCTCCGAGTTCTACCGCAAGGGCATTGAAGAGCTGGAAACACGTTGGTAGATCGTGCTGGATGTCGATAGCGATTACTTCGAGGACTAAATATAACTCGCTTCCATATTCTTGCTTTCCTGACGGCTACAACCTCCAGGAATTTAAATGCAATGTCAATACTAATCTATTAACCACTTGACTCTAGTTCTTTCCCCACCCCGTATATCCTTTTCTTTCTTTCCACCTTTGTAACTGTCATCACACCTGTATTCCCATCCTTCTCTTGTTCCTTTCTAACTGGTTCGTCTTCCTCTTCACTCTCTTCTACTTAATCTTTTTACTCTTATGTAGCCCCCTGCACATCAGTGGCATTACCGCCTTGCTCGGGGTGATACGATTAAAAAAAAAAAATTATACATACTGTGAAGCGTTTTCTTTTTTCCTTTAAAAACAGACAGAACCTTTTTGGTTACGTTGTATTATCAAAGATTTTTTTTTTGTTTTGTTTTCATATACCTTTAATTTTATTCAGGCTTCTAAAGATTACGACTCTACTATATTACAATGCATTAGGGCGTATCAAAAGCATTTATTTTTTACAGACCATTAATCCAAATATTATTTCATCTACAAATCTGAAGACAATCAATTTTTCCACTACATTATTAATATTATTTATTGCATCTCCTACAGAAGGTAGCTGAAGAGAGTGACAAGAAAGGACTACAAATAAATTGCAAGAAAATCGAATGCATGTTCATCAGCTAAAAGGGCAGTCCAGAATGCCAAATACAGGTTGGGAATACAAGAATCAAGCAGGTATAAAAATTTAAATACCTTGGAAGTGTTCTAACAGGAGACGGAAAGTGCGGCACAGAGATCCGAAGACGAATTGGCATGGCGAAAGACGCGTTCCAGAAGTTGAGTAAAGTATTAAGAAACAGGACAATTTCGCTAGAAACAAAGAAGAGAGTACTGTATTGATATGTGATGTCAGTACTTCAATATAGAGGTGAATGCTGGTTAATATCATCAAAGATGAAGGAAAAACTTGAAGCAACTGAAATGTGGTTCTAAATAAGGATGCTGCGGATATCATAGATCAAGCATGTGAGCAATGATGAGGTTTTGGAAAGGATGGAAACGAAAAGGAAATTAATACAGAGCATCAGAAAAAGACTTGAAGCAACTGAAATGTGGTTCTACCGAAGGATGCTGTGAATATCATGGATCGATCATGTGAGCAATGATGAGGTTTTGGAAAGGATGGAAACGAAAAGGAAATTAATACTGAGCATCAGGAAGAGACAGCTAAAGTTCCTAGGACATGTAATAAAGAAGGAGGGTTTGGAGAACCTGATACTAACAGGCCAGATAGAGGGAAAATTAACCAAATTGGCTGGTTAACCATTACCCCGCACTGTTCTAAAGTTTTGTCAATGGTTTTAATGGCAAGCATTGGATTACTTAGGACTCCTTATATACTTTAATTCCAAATAGTAAAACATATAATTCTGTCTATTATAATAAAGACGGTTATATATATATATATATATATATATATATATATATATATATATATATATATTGTCATCCGCAGACAGATCTGTTTCGCTGTATCACAGCTAATCAGTACGGTTACGCTCTCACACTCTGATTGAACACTCTGAAAGAATGGTAGATTTGAAAAACAGTAGCTACTCTGGCGTGTACGCATCGCTCATTCAGTAAAATGAATTAGAACACTCTAGCTATTGGGCGTGTATAATGATAATATATTTTCCACCGAACGCCCATAGCCCAGAGGTAGAATCGCCGACTGACGCCAATTCGGTCGGGTTTCAATCCTGGGTTAAAAAGCAATCGGAGTCTAACTGTACTGATGAGCTGATTGAGCACTCTGGAAGAATGGTAGACTTTGAAAAACAGTAGCTACTCTGGCGTGTACGTATATATATATATATATATATATATATATATATATATATATATACTTTATCACTTTAGCTGAGCAGGTTCATGCTGACTTCGAAGGAAAATCTCCCTGAGTGAGGCTTTCTCCTGGAATACTGGGGAAAGGCAGGTGATTCGATTCTGTAGTAGTGGCACGAATATTGTCTGGAAACAAGAAATTTGCCCGAATTTTCTGAGAAGGGTGATGAATTATCGTTACTAGCCAAATCCCCATCTTACGAACATTTTTCTTAATAATAATTCTAAAAAAGTTCAGCAGACGATGTTTTTTTTTTATTTATTCATATGCTAACCAGATTTTTGTTGATTGTCTCACTCGCTTTCCGTAGTTCGATACTGTGCGTCGAAAAATGCCCATCTTATCGCAGTTTCAGTTAAAGTGACAAACTCTTTGTACTTATCAAGGCTCAATCTGCACACTGATATCGAGGAATTTACGATAAAAAAAAAACCTGGTTGTCAAAACACATTTTATCAGTAAAACCGCTGAAACAACGTGGCGCTAACAGACTTTGACAGATTTTATTATTCATTTCACGATGTTCCCAAGTACTTTCAATCTCCTTCCGAGATCATCTTCAGGGGTGTGAATTGTGGGAATAAAAATAAGTTTTTTCATGCTTAAAACGTGCATGGCTATGACATTACAACATAAAAAATTCCATTTTAGATAAATTTCACGTTCTAATGAATTTGTCAACAGTTATATTTGAAGCAAGAAAAAAATTTACAGTAATTTTTAGCAATACAGTTTTACGGTTATTTTTTGTTACCACAACTCACACCTCTGAAAATCATCTCAGAAGGAGATTGAAAGTACTTGGGAACATCGAAAAATAAATAACAAAATCATCTATCAAATTTTGCAACTCATTGCTTACATCTTTCAATTACAATACTCGAAATATTATCCGTGAGTATGAACGGATTCTATTCAAAATAAGCAGACACAATGTTTGCAATTCATTTAACATGTCTAACAGAAATTCATTCTAACATGTCTAACAGAAAATTTGCTGCTTAAATACACAAATTCGAATATATATATATATATATATATATATATATATATTCTATCGGAACATAAGTCTAGAAATAACATAAAAACAATATATCCACCAATTCCATTTTTACTTGATAACCATGTCGATTTTCTGTTTTTTATCTCACTTTTCAGCAAAAATAGAAAGGAAACATGACATTCTTCTTTTATGCGACGTATCCCTTCAGGACGTAGGCGATTATGGCCCTCCACATATCCCCATTCCTCAACACCCTTTCTCTTGATACTCCTCTCAAACCTAGCTCTACCATCCATTTGCTGAAGCTCTTAAATCCTGAATATAAATGTATAGAAATTATGGCTACAAAGAGAGTGATCAGTTTAGATATTGATTTAATATTGAATTGATCCCCATTTTTATACCCACATGATAATTTCTTATTTGTTTATCAAATTTAGATTAGCTATGAATCCACCTCTTCTCAATACTGATTAGCTACGCAGCCATGTCATTTAGATTTATTTCTTCTTCTTCTATATACCGTGTCTTTTCCGGACATAGGCAATCATGGCCCTCCACATCTTCCTGTCTCTAGTAGCTCCTAACACCCTTTCTCTTCATACCTTTTCTAAACCCTTCTCTGTAATTCATTTTCTCAAGCCCATAAAACTAAAACATATATATATATATATATATATATATATATATATATATATATATATATAAATAAATTAGAATGGCCACAAAGTGAGGGGCTAGTTTATATATTGATTATAATATAAAATTGATCCCCCATCTTTATATCCACTTTATAATTTATTTGTTCATCAAATTCTGATTAGGTATGAATCCACTTCTCAATACTGATTAGCTACACAGGCATGTCTTTTTTATTTATTTCTTCCTCTATATGCCAAATCCCTTCAGAACGTAGGCGATCGTTGCCTTCCACATCTTCCTATCCTCTGTATCTCTTAACAACTCTTTTCCTGTTATACTGCTCAAGCTTCGCTCCGCTATTCATCTGCTTAAGTCTTTCAAGCATGCTTTTTCTCCGTCCTGTGAGCACCAGATTCACCAAGCCTTCCTTCTTCACTAGATGGCCCAAAAACTTCAGCTCTCTTTTCCTGATGTTAAGTACCAGTTTCATTTTGGTGTCCATTCTCTTCAAAACTTCTTTGTTGCTCACGTGTTCTGTCCATGGTATCTTCAAACAAACTAGAAATAATCAATATCAATGTCACTTGACTGTAGTTGCTTTCTTTTAATAATTTTGTTGTTTTCCATCATTTAGAAAGCTTTGTTTGTGATTATGTAGCGCCAGTCTACAATATTCAAAGAAGAAGGCTTACGGCCTATCACGTTGAAGACACCGGTTCTCGCTCGATCACCAAAGCTAAGCAACGTTGAGCCTGGTCAGTACTTAGATGGGTGACCGCTTGGGAATACCATGTGTTGTAAGCGTTTAGTGACGGATGTGCGTTGTGGTGCAGTGGATATCGGCTTGGAAAGAGAAATCGGTGAGCCGAGTTCGAATTCCAGTTGAATACCCTGCATTCACTTAAGCACTTAAGCACTGGTACCCTTGGGAAAGGTATTAATCCGTCCCTTCCCTCCATTTATGGGTTAAATACCAAGAGTAGAACTTGGGGACCCTGCTCTTAAAAACAAATCCCAATGAATCTTGATACTCGAAAAGAAAAATGTTGTAAAAATAAAATAACCTTGCCCAAAAATCATTGGTTATGACCTTAAATGATCCCATAATGATTGGTAGGTCGTTAAACCTCGAAACAAACAAACAAACAAATCAAAGAAGAATGATATTTGAAAAGAACCAGTCTTCACTCGCTCAAAACCATTCCTAATCTTTTGATGCGAGAAAGTGCTTGTAGACAGCTTAAATATTTCTAAACGGGTTTGATGCCACGTATACGATCCATATGAAAGTCTTGATTTGACTCGGCTATTTAAGGGCACGATACAAGATTTCAAGTTAAATTTTTGTTTTTTTGTTTTTTGTTTTTTAATCGTATCACCCCGAGCAAGGCGGTAACGCCACTGATGTGCAGGGGGCTACGTAATAGTGAAAAGATTGGAAAAGAGAAAGCCGGAAACCACATCCTAAACAGGGAACAAGGGATGAGCCTCTTAACCTGTTCAATAGACGTGGGTGGAGTGTGACCGGGAGATAGATAGATCTATCTACTCCAATTGGCTTTTAAAAAATAGATTCTACATGCCCTTCTCTTTATTGTGAGTATCAAAATTTCCAAGTCCTCTTTTCTCATTATGTGCCTCAGGACGTAGACGATCGTGGTCTTCCACATCTTCTTGTCCCTTGTAACTCTTTAAAATATTGTCTTTTTATTATTTCTTCCAAACTCCGTTTTGCTATCCATTTGCTCAAGCCTATTAAGCATTTCACGCTACTTTCCTCTGTCCTCTTCTAATACCCATGTAAGTATCAGATTCTCCAAGCCCTCTTTCCTCATTATATGCCTCAGAATCTTCAATTGCCTCCTCCTGGTGTTATGTATAATTTCTTTTTTGTTTCTATCCTCTCCAAAACCTCGTCATTGCTCACATGTTCGATTTAAAGTATCCTCAGTATCCTTCTGAAGAACCACATTTACGTTGCTTTGGGTGTCTCCTTTATCTTTGAGGAGATTGTTCATATTGTTGTGATTATGTAGCGCCAGTCTACAATGTTCAAAAAAGGATGTTATTTGGAAAGAACCGGTCTTCACTCGCTCAAAACCATTTGTAATTTTTTAATGTGAAAAAGTGGTTCTAGACAGCTTAGATATTTCTAAACGGGTTTAATGTCACGTATAAGATTCATATAAAAGTTTTGATTTAATTCGGCTATTTAAGTCTTGATTTGATTCGGCTATTTAAGTCTTGATTTGATTCGGCTTTTTAAGTCTTGATTTGATTCGGCTTTTTAAGTCTTGATTTGATTCGACTATTTAAGTCTTGATTTGATTCGGCTATTTAAGTCTTGATTTGATTCGGCTATTTAAGTCTTGATTTGATTCGGCTATTTAAGTCTTGATTTGATTCGGCTATTTAAGTCTTGAATTGATTCGGCTATTTAAGTCTTGATTTGATTCGGCTATTTAAGGGCAGGATACAGAGATTTAGAGTTAGAGTTGTGGCTTTTTAAAAATAAATTTTGAATACCTGATCAAAATCAATCTTTTCCATGTTATTCTCTGGTCTGTGAGTATCAAATTTTCCAAGCCCTCTTACAGTATGAATTTCCTTTTCGTTTCGATTCCTTCCAAAATCTCGTCGTTCCTCACATACCCGATCCATGTTATCCTCGGCATATTAACTGAAAATATTGATAAATGACGCACATGTATATTTATAAATGTATTTCTTTTTCCACACGGGCCACACACACGCACACACAAATATACGTGTGTGTGTGTGTGTGTGTGTGTGTGTGTGTGTGTGTGTGTGTGTGTGTGTGTGTACGATAAAAATATATTTTTAATGTATGCTATATTTATGGACTTAAAGTGCTCAATACCAGGGACAGAGCGTATGTAAATATAAAACTGGACATTGAACACAATCATCAGAATCTTAAAGATTGCTTTCAATGATGAAACAGACTGTCGCCACTCGGTGTTGATATCAATGCACACTTTTCTATTCATGGGTGTACATATGTGTGCGTTTATGAATGAGTAAATGAGAAAATGGAAAACTTACGTGGCACGATCCGTTCTGCGAAAGAACTTCTTCAGTCTCACAATGGTTTTCTTGGCGTTTTCTACTTTTTCATTTACTTACAAATTACACACACCCATAAACACACGCACACAAGCACACACACACATATAAACACATAGATAGATAGATAGATAGATAGATAGATAGATAGATCTAAACAGACTAAGATAGATAGATAGATAGATAGATAGATAGATAGATAGATAGATAGATAGATAGATAGATAATGAACAGATTGTGATAAGTAAATAATCAAATAAATATCATATTTAAATACATACGGAACAAACCGATATATATATATATATATATATAGAGAGAGAGAGAGGGGGGGGAGAGATTGAGAGGGAATAAAATGTGCGAGAGGCCGTGAACGTTTTGTTTAAAGTGCAGATTCATTGTTGCCATTATTATTATTATTATTATTATTATTATTATTATTATTATTATTATTATTATTATTATTACTTGCTTTTTCTATGATATATTAAGTGTGCATTATGGTATTTGTGACGCTACAGGTGTTTCGAGTCTAAAGTTGACTTTCCTCAGGTGAATAAACCTGTGACTTCACATATCGAGATCCGTTTGCTTTTCTGATACCCAAGTATTGTGTATAAATAGATAAGTGAAGTGGTCATCAAGTTAGACAGTTTAAATGTATGCGTGCGTGTTGGGGTTTTTTTGTTCACACTCGCACTTCTGTCGCCTTTATTGTCTATAAAGAATTTTTTTCACTGACTTGCGAAATTTGATTTCATCTTTATACCACAAAATTGTTTTCAACGATTTTGATTCAATTCTACTCTCTCTACGGGTCATCTAGACTTTTTATTGCTTCTGAGATACTATTGAATTTAGTGTGTGTGTGTGTGTGTGTTTGCATTCGAATTTCGTGTGCCTGTGTGTGTGTCTTAGGTTTTTCATGTTGTTTTGTTGAGGAAAAGTTTGTATTTTTTTTTAATAAATATTTCTTCCTGCATCAGGAGTATGTGATAATCTGCATGTTGATAGATAGGCATTACTCTGAATTTACCTCCACTGCATTCATGTAATTGTTGGGAGACATACAATTCCCTGTTATTGGCTGAATATATATATATATATATATATATATATATATATATAGATAGATAGATAGATAATGAACAGACGGAAATAGCATTATTTACACTGTTCTGAGAGTTGCCCTCTTCTTTATTGCCATGTTTACGACGTTTCGGCCGTTGTATACTCTGGCCTTCTTCAGGTGCTTGAAACTTTGAACCGAACTCTTTATTTCGATCACTGGAGTATATAATTCTCATTCCATGTTCGATGCCACTTCCGGTAGCCATGTAGTTATCTCGCATTAATTCAATTCTCATATTTATTTGTTAACCACTACGATAGCCGGTTATTAAACTCACAACTCATTGGGAAAATTCATTAGAACTAACGAACACTTATATCAATAAAGACGAGGGCAACAAACCGAACAGTGTAAATAATATTAATACAATCTCATCCCAGAAGTATAGACAAATGCAGAGAGAGACATCTTCAAATCTCCAAAGAAAAATAGATGCAAACAGACGAAGAATTTTCGATAGATACGAATAACTTAAATAAATAGATATCTATTCTTTTTTGTTTGTTTATTTGTTTGTTTGTTTGCTTGTTTGCTTGGGGGTTTTGTGCCCTGTTGCCGTCCCACCAGAATACAAATGGTTTCATTCACCGTTGAGCTTCCATTTTTATGAAATGATTTTCGTGTTAATTTTGACTAAGCATCAATTTCCTTCTGTCAAATGTACTAATCGTCAAAAGGTTGTATTGTTATTTCAGATAAAAAAATTCTGAATGTATTTTTCTGTTTTTTTTTTTTTTTTAATATAATGTTTCTAGAGCATTGTGGGAGAAAATACAACACGCTGATCTTTTAATTGGAATATTAACTTCAGCAAATGTCGCCAAAACCCGAGACGAAGAACATTTTGCTAAGTTAGATTAAACAATAACTCAACAACTTGTAACCAAGTGGTAGCGTCACAAATCCTAACACTATTTCTATAATAAATATTAAGACGAACTACCTTCTTAAACACCACCAGCTCAGATCCTTTCTCCAGCCACATAGCTGAATCACATTCATTACGTATTTATTTGATGAAAAGGCCTAAAGCTTTAAAAAACGGCTAGCTGAAAGTGGTTGCTTCCTCAAACACCATATTAACCTCTAGGGTCAATCGTTATCTATCCGTCATATCCTATTAATCTTCACCCCATACTTTCTTTTCCTGCATTCATATCACACACCTCATTTACAAACGCTTTACCTAAGTGGCTCTTGGTTCTTTTATTTTTTTTTTAATCGTATCACCCCGAGCAAGGCGGTAACGCCACTGATGTGCAGGGGGCTACTTAATAGTGAAAAGATTGGAAAAGATAAAGCCGGAAACCACATCCTAAACAGGGAACAAGGGATGAGCCTCTACACCTGTTCAATAGACATGGGTGGAGTGTGAACCGGGCAATAGATAGATCTATCTACTCCAATTGAAAAAAAAAAACAAAGTGAGAAGATTGGAAAAGAGAAAGCCGGAAACCACATCATAAACAGGGAACAAGGGATGAGCCTCTTAACCTGTCCAATAGACGTGGGTGGAGTGTGAACCGGGCGATAGATCTATCTACTCCAATTGTGGAACCTATATTTTTTAAAAAAAAGTCATTATCTTAACCGTAGACTCGAACACTATGTTTCAATCGGGAATAAGAATATCACCAAGTTACCACAACAACGACATATTACATTAAAAAGTGGAATATCGATAAGCACACCATCTTAAAAAGGCACCTTTTGTTAGTTTGTTGATTTGTTTGAAGGTACATCAAATCCTTATGGATCATTTAATTCACACGGGGGCTTTGAATTAAAATGTATGTTGTTCTGCTTTCAAAATTGATTACAAGGTAGATGATACTAAGCTTTAATGTATTTACAAGTTTGTGTAGACATAATTACTAGAGGCGATGTGTGTGTGTTTACGTTGTTTTTAAGTTGTGTTTTGGAACATAGTTTGGTTTAAGAAATTGTAGGATATTATATGGATTAATGTCATGAAAGTCCATGCTGGTTATTTGGTTGGTTGCCTAATTTTATTTAGCGGCTTATTAACCAAGATGGGTTATTTAATACTGAAATCTAAATTATTTGAACACAATTTTATAACACCAGCAAAATATACTTTGAACGCAATGGTATACCTTCAACTATAGATAAAATGTATGACTGATCATGTATTTTTCAATTATTTTTATATAAAAAGGTATTGCTTGTATTTTAAATTATTATACATATTTTTATAGTGTTTTTGTTTTGGAGACTCGCTGTTTGCCCATAGCTGAGACCTTAACCCGTGCTACTACCCCGGGTCAGAATGGCACTGGGAAAAACAGCAATTAATATGTGGTTCTAGGCTTCTCAAAACTTCTAATCTTTCGATCAGAGGCATTGCTGCCGAATGTAGTTTATCATCATACCAAGGTCATTAAAAAAGTGAGTCAGTCAGTTAAGTGCCATACGTGATACACGCTTGGGCGATCATGTCTCGAAAGAGACATGACTGACTGGGCAGAAGGTTATTCTGCAGTAGATTGCCATTATTTTCCGCGGTAGACTGGTTGCCGACCAAGGCTACAGAACCCAATCTGTCCTGATATTTAACCCATAACTGGAGGGAAGAGACGGATTAATACTTTTCCCAAGGGTATTTGTGCGTAAATGAATGCAATGAATTCAACTGGAATTCGAACGCGGCTCCCCGATTTCTCGTTCGAAGCCGATATCCAAAGCAACACAACACACATCTGGTATAAATATTTACTGGAAGCCTGAAGAATGAAGCGGTCAAAGTGTAATACTTAGAAGAAGGTTGTGTGTGTGTGTGTGTGTGTGTGTGTGTGTGTGTGTTCTAAATATCCAAGTGTTTCTTATATGAGCCTTATCTCCGTTGCACGCATAACGTCAGTGATTGATCTTTTTCAAAGGTTTTATAAAGATAGATTCCGTGAAATAACAAAGTATAATAACTGCAAAAAATAAACAAATTTGCCGTCATTTTTCTGTTTGACTTTTGTTTATTTGTTTATTTGTTTGTTCTTTGTTTGTTAGTTTATTTTTTTCGTGGATGAACTAGTAATTGTTAAAAGTTATGACTGCAATTTATTGTTAAGTAAATAATACACTACCGGTGACATAAATGGACTAGACTAGGCGGTTAACTATAGAGATCTTAAGTCCTTCTCCGTTAGGAAGTATGCTGATTGATTCAGACTTGTCGAACTGTCTGCTTCAGAACAGAGAAGAACCAAAAGGCTCAATGAAGGGCAGAGTCACATCTGGAGAAAACTGGCAGGTGCCGGACCCTGTCTTATGAGATATTTTTGACCGAGCTTATATCTCACTAGTGCTAGGAATTTCGAACAGAATCCTTTATTACAATTATGGGGTATATATCCCCAATGCCAGGCTACAGCAGTGGTGAATAAGTAACTTATTGGGTTAGAGGGAGTTAATCCATGACTACCACAAGAAGCTCTAGGCAAGGAATGGAGTTCATATACCCCAGTGATTGTAATAAAGGGTTCGGTTCGAAATTCCTAGCACCTGAAGAAGGCCAGAGCGTACAACGGCTGAAACATCGTACAAATGGCAACAAAGTGGAGGACAATAGTCCGAATAATGTAAATACTGTAAATAGAAAACGAGTTATAAAGTAATTAAAAAATTATTTCTAAACATTTAAAATTGGAAAAATTACATTTACTGCTGTTAAGTAAAACTTGAATCCAGTTCGCGCCTTCCGAATTTCACAGCAGCCAGCACACTTCTGCGCCTGTCTCAATGTTTAAAGGCCTGCTTGAATATTTGTGCTCGTAACCAAGCAACGTTGCGATCGAATCGCTTCGACGCGAAAGAAGCGTAGAACGTCGTCGGTTGCTTGTAAGAAATTGCGTTCCGTATGGCAACATTACGATTTTGGCTGCAATTCATCAATTGCCGAAAGAACCGACATTAATCGAATTTCAACGCTGACACTGTGTCGAAATTGAATGATGAAGTGACAAGAGGCCAATCGAACGTTAACGTTTAACATTAACCAACATTTTGACAACGCAAAACACGAAAGGTAAACAGCAGAGAAATGAAAGTCCAGAAAAGTGTGGAACCGATTTGGAATGAAGAAAAAAGTCTTTTGGTGAAGAAGTGAAGATGTTAGCTTGAGGCGTCAAAAAAAAGGGTACAAAGAAGCCATGAAAGAAAGAAAGCGGAAAGAGAGGAAGGAAAGATACGCACGGAATAATAATCAATAGGGTGTGACTTCCCTCTGTCTTTTCTACAAGTATTTTCATGGCAAATTCTCTGATGAGGTTTATCTCCTAGTTCTCCGATCACTCGTGTTACTAGATTGGCATCAAAGTCCCACACTTTTGCCGTCGAAATAGTTAAATGTAACCTTCTACTCTTACAGTTTCTTTTCTCTCGCTTTCCGTTTGTGGAACTCCCGTTTCCTTACTTCGCTGATAGATACAATCCGAAAAAAATTTAAATGGAACGTTAGTTACTATTTTCTATCTCTTTGATTCCCATCCATCTTTTTACCCTATCTACGACATCCCTTGTATCTTTTTGACCACCAGAAGAGGCTCTAGGCAAGTTTTCTCTCACTGTAACCCCTGCAAACCAGTGACGGTCCTGTCTTCCTTAGAATGAAATGATTTTAAAAAATAATAAAAATAAAAAAATTAGAAGAAAATTAAAGCAAATTTTAAGAGGCCATCTGTATAAAATCTCTGATAGCCATGGGGAAAACACTCATCAACCCTCATCAGTAACTTTGCGATCACAATATATGATAGAATCCCGTATGTCACTGTAGACTGGTTAGAGCACCAGATGCAATACAGCCACAGCAACAATACAACAAGCGTTCTTAATAAAACAGTGCGTGATTGTGACAATATATCAGGTTGGTTTTGAATTCATTACCCTACCAAAGCGATTCCTTAGCCAAACCAAATCAGACCTTCGCAACTAGGACTCATACCACGTCCACATGGTCGAATTTGAATTCATTGCTCTACCAAAGCGATTCCTTACCCACACCAATTCAGACCTTCGCAACTAGGACTCATACCACGTCCACATGATAGAATTTGAATTCATTGCCCTACCAAAGCGATTCCTTAGCCACACCAATTCAGACCTTCGCAACTAGGGCTCATACCACGTCCACATGGTCGAATTTGAATTCATTGCTCTACCAAAGCGATTCCTTACCCACACCAATTCAGACCTTCGCAACTAGGACTCATACCACGTCCACATGGTCGAATCATCCGCATTTCCTTCGTATTCCATTGCTAAGAAACAGTTCTAAAATCTTCTTTCCCAGAAATGTTATTTGTAGAATAGACTCCCGAAAAATCTTAATCTCTTCAAGTCCAGGATCAACCGCTGTCTATCCTACATATCCTCAAAATATACACTTCTTATTTTGTCTTGTAAGCCTTCACAACAAACGCATTCAGCAACCATCTATCCTGAGTAGTCTTGAATCAGAAAGAAAATAGTATAAAATCTTTAGTCACGCCAGGTATACCCAATTATAATTTGGTAAAGAAATGTATACCCATCCTAAGGGAGATAGATAGATAGATAGATAGATAGATAGATAGATAGATAGAGAAAGAAAGAAAGAAAGAGAGAGAGAGTTGAACATACATATCGGAATCCGACTATGAATCCGACTAGAATAAAGAAAAAGAACATATAGAAAACGTATCTCTATCTAAAATGTTTCACTTTTATTATTAAAGCTTCTTCAGAGACAGAAAGAAAAATAACAAATGAGTTGAATATTTGGCTCGGAATCCGACAATGTGATAGAATAGAGACAAAGAACAAATAGGAAACCTATCTCTATCTAACATGTTTCACTTTTATTAAAGCTTCTTCAGAGAACGAGAGAAAAATGAAAAACAAAAAACAAAAACAAAAACAAAAAAACAAAGAGACAATATACTGGTATGTTGTGATTTAGAGTTAATTCGTATTGGTCAGATATGTGTCACGTGTATTAAAGCAATAGGGCATTTTATTTATGTATTTTTTAATGTATGTGCGTGGAATACTTTAGATAGCAAAATGTATAAGAGTGTATTGAGATACTTTACTTATTTTTTCCTTTTTTTATTTTATCATGTATGTGTGTCGTTTGTGTGTGTTTTCTTCTCTCGGTACTTAAAAATAACATAAAAAATATCTTCACTGGTTACCATTTTTTTTTTTTTTGTCATTCTCTTTTCACCTTTCACAAAAATCTTTACGGGGAAATGTAGAAAAAAAAAACTTACGAAGTGTAAAATAATTGAAAGGTAACATAAACACTTTAGCTGAAATTTGAACTCGTCTCTCCGATTCTATTTTCCGCTTTGATAACCACTGCACTAATCACACCTACGCAAAGGGGAATAATAGGTAAAAATAGTCTTAAATTTAAAATAAATTTTGAAAGGAAATATTAAGTTAATAAATATTTAATACTAGCTGTGTAGCCCGGCGTTGCTCGTGGTTTTTTAGTGGTTATGTGTAAATCGTAAGGTCAAGTGCTTATTCAAAAGGCTCCAGTATGTGGTTCCTGTGATTGCGTAAGTTATAAAAAAATGCCAAGTGTTATTTTTTGTTGTATTTATAAAACGGGATTCATGATTGGTCAATTTTGCCAATAAACCGGAATGAGGTATGTGCAATTGGAAGAACGGGGGCGAGCGTTACAGGAACCTGTAATGTGACGCAGAAGTGGTTGCATTGTCTCTGCCACTTGAGAGGGTTTGGCACCTTGTAGAAAACGTAAAATTGTTATGGCATATGATAAAGTAGAAGTTACAAGCAAGACCCGATTTTTGTTGCAATACAACTGAGCGTTTTGAAGAAATAAACGATCGTAAGATGCAACATTTTCCATTAACTTTTGCCGCACCCTGTGTGTCAATTGAAATTTTTGTTTCCATATCAAGGCATCAGACCTCGATCTACCAGTGACTCGATTTTGGTTAGGTTTGAGTGAAGCGTCTTGGAGAAAGGCATAAAAGTGCGCAAAAGACCACCCGAATGCTAGTCGTTGATTTTTGACGAACCATGTACATCGAAGGTTCTAACCTTGATTTATTTATAAGTTACATGATTTTAGTTGAATTCGAATAAGGCGTCTCAGAGGAGAAGAGTTCGTAAATTGAAAGTGTTTCGCTGATTTCTGCCTTCCCCTGTAAATTGATTCAAAAATTTTATGCGTATATCAAATTTTGGTTTAAATCGGACTAAGTGTTTCCGAGGAAGAGGGTTCGTTAGAATGGAGACACAGAAACACACATATATATCCACTTATAAACTTATTTATAAATGGAACTTTGTCTGTGCGTGTGTATGTGTGTCCGTTACCTATAGACTCCGAAACGGCTGAACCGATTTTGTTGAAAATTTACACGGTTGTACTATAAGCGTCTGCGAGTGTTCTTAGCTAGGTTTTGTGTCGAGGTACCCCCGATAAATATCAAAAATTGATAATCGAAAAAATCGGGTTATAGAAGGAGTGATCCGATTTTAATCAAATTTGATACACTCATAGACAAAGACATAAGAAACGATATTCAGAAGTTTCAAGGTTGCAGTTCTTACAATTGTGCAAAAAATCGATAATATATATATATATATATATATATATATATATATATCAGGCAAGATGCTTGTGTATTTATCTGTCTGTATATCTGTATTTTTTCAGCCCTTTTTCAGTTTTTGCTTCGGTTTTGGCTCTAAGTAGGTATAATTGTAGTTCTTAGTCTCAGCCATGATACCATTTACTCAGAGGACTTATTTAGCCTTCAAAATTCAGTTTACGACGAAAAGAACTTATTCGATATCGATACCAGAAAAATCAAAATTTGACTTACATCCATTCATTTTTCTTTCAGTCTACGGTTTCGCTTTAACTGGAAACAACTATTGCTTTTTAGTCTTTCGTGACAACGTCCAAAGAGTCTGAGCTCCAGGACCATGTCTCTTTCTCTTCTCATCTTCCCTGTTTCTTTTCTCACCCATCTCTTTTTCTTTTCCCATTCTTCTCTCTTTCCATTCCACCTCTCTTCTTTTCTTTTCTCACCCTTCTCGCTTTCTATCATCTGCCTTCTTTCTCTCTTTTTTTTATTCTTCTCTTTTCTTTCTCACCCTTCCCTCTTTCTTTTCTCACCCTTTTCTCATCCATTCTTCTTTCTTTTCCCATTTTTCTTCTTTTTATCTTTTTCACACTTTCTTCATTTTTTTTATCATCCACTGCTTTTCGTCTCTCATTCTTTTTATTTTCTCTCTTGTTTTTCCAGGATTTCTTCTTCGACTGTTTTTTAAGCTGTTAGTCTTTTTATGGATGTGCGTTGTGGCCCAGTGGATATCGGCTCGGAACGAGAAATCGGGGAGCCGAGTTCGAATTCCAGTTGAATTCATTGCATTCACTTACGCGCAAATACTCTTTGGAAAGGTATTAATCCATCTCTTCCCTCTAGTTATGGGTTAAATAACAGGACAGATTGGGTTCTATAGCCTTGGCCGGCAACCAGTCTACCGCAGAAAGCAATGGCAACCTACTGCGGGATAGTCTTCTGCCCAGTCAGTCATGTCTCTTTCGAGACAATGATCGCCCAAGCGTGTATCACGTATGACACTTAACTGACTGACTTTTATGCATTTATTTTCGATTTTTCCAATAATTATTTTCTCATTATTTCGTCGGTAACTGTCACTTTATTTTTGCTCCTTCCTTTTCTTCTTTTCTCTTTCATTAATTTTCGTTTTCTCCAAACTAATGTGAACGGCACCGAACAATCAGTTTAATGAGCCGCAATACAAAACTGATCGCCCGAGAGTCTCTTGCTTTCTAGTTGTTGTGGGATCTCCCCCTTTTTTATATGATAATGGACTCGACTGAGTGTACATATACTACTGTCATAGAGAGAACAGTAGCCGCACTCGGCATTTGCCGCTGTTACTATAACACTGTCAGTTCTCTGCCTTCGGGTGGAGAGCACTAACCCAGTCGTGGTTCCGCCGAAGGGTAGAATCACGACTGGGGAAAGATAGGTATTATTTGGCCTGGCTATATGGCCGGGAAGACCCACATTAAAAACACCTTGTGTCACATTTTGCTTTAAGTGGCAAGGTGTGTAAATACTGTTGCAGTTGGCAGTGGAGAGTAATCGTAGAGATCCGTTACAGTTATCGGAGAATTCCGAGAGATACCAAACTAACCCAATAGCAGTGCTATAAAAATCGACTTACTGATGTCGTCTGGTATTTCACCACTTTTATAAATTTCATTTATTATTTCTATAATTTTCTCTACGCCGAATTCTTTCAGGGCTATCAGCAGCTCTATTAAAATGCCGTCTGGTCCAGCTGCTTTGTTTCTATTCATTTGTTCATTGCAACTTCCACTTCGGATTTTCCGGTCCGTCCCCATCTTTGTGTATTATCCGTTGCTCTCTTTTGTCGTAGAAAAGATCGTTTATATATTCTTCCCATCGCTGGAGTATTTCCTCTTTCTCCAATATTATCGTTCCAGCCTTGGATTTTATACATCCTGTTGAGGAGCAGGTTTTTTGTCCTGTCAGTTCTCTTATTTCTCTATGCATGTCTACTTTATTAGTTCTGCTCAATCTCTCTACTTCTGCACATTTGTTGTTGAGCCATTCCTCTTTAGCCTGTCTGCATTTGCTCCTTATTTCCTTGTGTAGTTTTCTGTATGTCATTTCATGTCTTTGCGTCATGTCCAGAATCTCTTCTGACATTCACTCATTTTTTCTTCTATGTCTGATTTTGATTGGGGCAGTGTTGTTTGTTGATGTCATATTGCTGCTTTTAGTGAGTCCCATTTCGAATTTCCTTTTCCAATTTGTTCTTTGTATTTAGACAGGGGAAATCAGAGGATAACATATTTGAAGGGCTTGAGCAGGTGGATGACAGAACGGGGGTTGCGTGGTGTTACAGGAGAAAGCGTGCTAAGAGCAACCAGGAATAGGGAGACGTGGAAAACCACGCCCTGAAAGGATAAAGCACATAGAAAAAGAAAAACAGTAAAATGATGAGACCTAACTGCAGTTCTAGTACTGCGCTTAAACTAGTAAATTCGCAATACTAGAGAGGAAAGTTCGTTAGAACAATTATGAAAATATCTATATAAACGACACATGGAAGCTATGTTACAACTATGTGAAAGTGAGTGAAGCCGATACATGGATCGTTCCTCCATCCATTCACTGAAGCTCGTTCGGTAAGCATTCCTCTACCTTCTCCTATTTCTCTTTCCCTCAATATGCTCCGCAAGGGTTAAGTTTTCTAAGTCGTCCTTCCTCGTTGTACCCAAGTAATTTCATCCGTCTTTTTCTTGATTAAAAGCGTTTTTTCTGTTGCCATTTTCTTTAACACTTCATTGTTGCTTATTCGTTCCATCCATGGAATTCCCAGTATCCTTCTGTAGAACCACATTTTTGCAGGATCAATATTTTCTCCTCATTCGTGGTTATCGTGTTCAACATTCACTGCAATGTAACACGATGCATAACACATATCAATCCAACACATTTTTCTTTGTTTCTAACGTAGTTTTTCCAGTTTCATCAGCTTTCTTAGCTTCTAAAATGCTTCTTTGGCTAGTCCAATGCATACTTCGGATCTCGGTGTCACATATTCTATGCTCTGATAGAATATTTCCCTGATATTTAAACTTCTGCTCCAGCTTGATGTTGGCATTTTCAATTTTTAATTTGCATCTTGGGTTATTTTTCTTGTGCTGATAACCATATTTCTGTCTTCTTGTTTTTGATGTTTAATAATTTTAATCCAATAGACAATCGCAAAATATTTTGTGCAATGTTCTTTATATAGCGGCTTTAAATGATCCTCATTCTAAAAGTTTACGAGTGTTGATGGCCGGGTTCACATCTTAAGCACCCTCTGATACACCAAAATTTGAATTTTATCAGTTTAAAAAAATATTCTAGAAAACTTTTTAATTCTTATATAATTTTTTACAATGATCTTCAACCTGTACAAAGCACAAGAATTCTGAAAAAGACTTTGATATCAGAAAAGGCATAGCGTGGACTGCTTGTAGCAAAATGGATAAGATCTGGAAATCCAGTCTTGATCGTAAGATCAAAATACAAGTTTTTCGCGCACTTATTGAACCAATGTTACTCTATGGATCTGAAACTTGGACTCTTTCAGCAAAACAACAGCGCCGTTTAGATGGATGTTATACTCGTCTTCTCAGAAGAGTACTTGATCTTTCATGGCGAAACCACCCAACTCTAGAAATGATATATAGAGACCTACCAAGAGTATCAACCTTAGTTCAAAAGAGACGTGTCCAGTTTGCTGGGAAATGTGCACGTGCCACAGATGAACTTGTTTCATCGTTTGTATTATGGAGGCACCCATCATCTCACAATCGATCGTGTAAGTTAACCTTTCCAGACAGGATACATAGAGATACATTTATCGCCAAGGAAGACCTTACAGGAGCTATGACAAATAAAGAATACTGGAAGGGTGTAGTGAGTTCTATCTCGGCTGAGGCCGCAGGATGACGATGATGATGACAAAGCCCAAGAGCCACCCGTGGTAGAGTGCTACAGAGTAAACGATAAGAGGATGGATATCAGATAGCGATCTTGCGCTCTTCTTCCTTTCTAACAACATTTTTTTCTGTTTCTTATCACAATGTGCGTGGTTGTCCAGTGGATATCGGCTCTTAACAAGAAATCTGAGAGCCGAGTTCGAATTCCAGTTGAATTCATTGCATTGACTTACGCGCAAAAACCCTTGGGAAAGGTATTAATCCGTCTATTCCTTCCAGTTATGGGTTAAATAACAGGACAGATTGGGTTCTATAGCCTTGACTGGCAACCAGTCTACCGTAGAAAGCAATGGCAACCTACTGCGGGATAATCTTCTGCCCAGTCAGTCATGTCTCTTTCGAGACATGATCGCCCAAACGTGTTTCACGTATGGCACTTAATTAACTGATGACCATGCTTAGCTTTTAGGATGCTTCTTTCGATAGTCCAATGCGTACTTCGGATTTCACTGTCACATTTTCGATCCTCTGCTGAAACATTTCCCAAATATTTAAACTTCTGAACTTGCTTGATGTTGGCATCTTCAATTTTTAACTTGCATCATGGGTTTTTTCTTGTGCTGATGACCATATTTTCTGTTTTCTTGTTGTTGATGTTTAGTGATTTTAATCCAAAAGACACCCGCAAAAAAGTTTGTGCAATGTTCTCTATATGGCGGCTTTGAATGGTCTTCGTTCTGAATGTTTACCAGTGTTGATGGCCGGGTTTCCATACATTTTGCGTATTAAAGCATAGTAATCGACAATAGATGGTTGTTCACCTCTGGACCTTATTTTAAAGGATAAGTAACATCCATTAAAATGATTGAACAAGGGTAGGATATTATGATATAAGTGTAGGAGATAAGTCAGAGATTAATTTCATTCATATTTACAATTTTGTGCATCGCTTTTTTAGCACTGGTGTCCATTGTAAAATAATGCCCCTAAAATTCCAGAATCTTTATATTTAGTTATTTTACGAAATTTTCATGAACCTAAGCAGAGATTTACTCATTGAGGTTGTAGTATTAAAATAAGGGGAGAAAGCAAGTTCAGATGATGAGAAAATGGAGAATAGAGAGCTGTTGAAGAGGTCAAAATTGTAGTGATCAAGGAAGGACCATCTCGGGAGTCTGTTACCGAAGGTAGATGTTTTCGGGCACAAAATATTTGAATGTTATTTTTCCATATTAAAATAAAGTGGGATAGGAATGGATTGCCACCATAAACATGAATCCAAGGTATGAAGTTATGAGCTGGTGGATCTAACGAATGCAAGTCGTCCGAAAATCTGCCATAGTAACCATGATAGGGTAGTGAGAGTCTAGCAACGTTTAGTCTATGAGAAAGAATTAATCACTCACAAAGCCACGTAAGATGATTTTGTGCCGTGAACGTGGCATGGCGCTTAGCTGCAAAGAATCCATTTTGCACATATACAAATCAACCATCCGACCGTGCATGCAATACTGTTGTCACATCTTGTGAGGCGCCCTTGCTGTTCATCTCAGTGTTCTTGACAGGCTCCAGAGAAGAATCTGTAATGTGGTTTGTCCCTACCTGGCAGCTCGACTCTAACCATTTTCTCACCATCGGGATGTGGCTTCTCTTTGTCTCTTCTATAAAAGTTTTCATGATTTTTGCTCTGACGAACTTGGGTCACTGGTGCCCACTTCACAAGAGTTTACTCAGGCAACCAGACTGGTAACAAGGTCTCACCCTTTTACAGTTAGATTAACCAAATGCAAGCGACTATTCTACTCCATCAGCTTCTTTTCTCGCACTTTCCAGCCGTGATTATTTTAAAAGCCATTATCCCGGAGTTTTTGTTGATTATATTGTGATCATATTAACCATGAAAAACTAACCATCAATTAAAGTTACACCACTACTAACCATGGGTATGTCATGCCCGATTTTGAAAATATCAAAAAAATATTAAATATAAATCTTTATTTGAAATATTTTACATGCAGGCACGTTAAAATTTATACTTTGAGTTAACATTTCTTCTGAACTGAAAAACATTATTTAGGTAAGAAAACCAGGCACTGAAAATTTCATTAAACTGTAATTAAAATGGCTTTACTTGCGCTGGGTACTATAGACCCATGGTTAGTGTTCTCGGATTAATAATAAATGAACATATATATATATATATATATATAAGAGAAAAAGAAAAAAATGAAGAGAAGAAACATTTTTAACCCTGGATCACTAACCATTAATTAAAGTTACACCACTACTAACCATGGGTATATCATACCCGATTTCGAAAATATAAAAAAAAATATGAAATATAAATCTTTATTTGAAATATTTTACATGCAGGCAATTGTACTTTGATTTAACAGTTATTCTGAACTGAAAAACATGTTATTTAGTTAAAAAAAATCAGGTACTGAAAACTTCATTAATTTGTAATTAAAATGGCGTCATTTGCGCTGGGTACTATAGACCCATGGTTAGTGTTCTCGGGTTAATACTGTGTTGATGTGCCTTGTGGTGCAGTGGATACCGACTCGAAACGAGAAATCGGCGAGCCTGTTTCGAATTCCGGTTGAATTAGTTGCATTCACTTACGCGCAAATACTCTTGGGAAAAGTATTAATTGATTTTTTCTCGTTTCAGCTAGCATGATAGATTTGGTTCTATAGCAGAAAGAAATGTCAAACAACTAGGTAGAAATATTCTGCCTAGTCAATCATGGATCGAAAGAGATATGTTCACCCAAGCGTGTATCACGTATGGCACTTAACTGATTGTTACCTCTCACGGAATGCAAAGAGATTTGCGTAAGATCAACACTTCTAGCTGTAAAAAGATAAGTTACAGAAGCATCGACGGCCACCTTTGTCGATGGTTAAGGGTCGTCGGTGACCAATACTACACTCGGAACGATGGAGGGTTAAGATAGCAATTTTTCGTATTTTTAATGCAATGCCAGTTTTCTCTTGTTTTCAAATATCGTTTTTTCAAGCACATTGCCGGTTTTTAAATTATCAAATAACCCTAAGAACGATAAAAAAAAAAAAAAAAACAGAAGCTTTAACCATAAAACAAACGTCAATGACATTTTATGAAATTTAGAAACAAACGTGTTAAATATATTTCATAACTAAAAAAGCAAATAAAGACAGAATAATCCGATCTGACGCGTGAAGACGTTATATTTGAAAAACGATGAAACCGATATAATGCAAAAAAGTTTTATGAAAGCAGAAAGCGATTTTCACGTTCATCAGTTGCAGCAGTGTTTGCCGTTTCTGTATCATTCAGTGCAGCCTTAGCAAATACTGCAATTCAAGCATACGCTAGACCAGAGGTTCCTAACCAGTGGGTCGCGATCCTCTGGGTGGGGGAGGGTCGCGAAGCCTTGGCAGCGGGGTCGCGACGCCTTGCCAGGGTAGCTTGTTAGAAGTAGCTTGGGATAACATTAATTGTATTTCTTCAATTACATTTTTCAAGCTGCTCTTACATTTTTTTTTTGTTTAGGTGTAAAGTGATAGTTACGACATTTTTTGGTCAGCTGAACAAACTCAATTTGAAGCTTCAAGGAAGGGAAACACATATTCTCCTTTTTTAGGATAGTCTTCGAGCCTTTGTTTCCCAACTGCATAACTGGCGTCGGAAAACCAATCTTGGAAACATCGCTGTGTTTGAAAAACTTTGTGGAATGATGGATGAGTCCCAGATCCATCTGGACCAATTCCTTAAGGATGAGATTACCGAAAATCTTCAGTCTCTAGAAAAAAAGTCGAGCGTTACTTCCCTGATCTATCACAGGAACAGGAGGCCCTGGTAAGGAATCGATTTTGCATTAAGCTTGCTGTGTCCAGCATTACAGATGATATCCAAGATGAATTTCTGGATCTAAGGAACGACTTTTCAGCTCGTGATCTCTTCAAGGTGAAATCCGTGACTCAGTTCTGGTGCGTTATGTATCAGTCATACTCCAATGTCAGCATGGATAGCCTTACGTGTCCTTGTTCCATTTGCTTAAACCTTCTTGTGTGAGGCAGGATTTTCCACTCTTGTCAATATAAAAACAAAGAATAAAAACAGATTGGATGTTGGAGATGACATGAGACTGATCTAACAAGCACTAGGCCACAAATTTCAAAGCTTGCTGCTGAAATCCAACATCAGGCATCTCACTAGCTGGGTTGGATAGCTTTTTAAACTTATGATAATATTATTTTAAGAAATATATGTTCTTTTTGTGAATTCAGGTTGGAACATTGTGCTTTAATTTGTTAATAAATAATTACAGAATTTTAAAATAATTTTTAGATATTTCTTTCCCTGTCCTTCACAGAAAATAAAAATAAAATTAAGCTGCTGACAGTAAGCCCTAAGTAGGGGGTCGCATGGGTTTCAAACTTCTAGATAAGGGGTCGCGAGTGTCAAAAGGTTGGGAACCACTGCGCTAGACCAATTCTTGGTGCATATTCAATTGTCAAAAGTTATAGGATTGTCAGAGAAAGAAGAATGTGATACAATTTGATGCTTTCTTTTTTCTTTTCAGATAGATTGGAATAGTGTTATGCACTTAAATATCATGTTATGGCGTCTAAAGGTTGTGCCAACAGTCATGTTATTTAATTTCATTTCTTTTTTTGCTGCATTTAGGGAAAATTTGTAATAAGAAAACAAGGGAAGAACATAACAAAGTTTCTAAAAGTACAAAAAAAAAAAAAATTACGCCTACGTTGGAATAAAATTTGGAGACCTGAATAAAAAAATGAGACTCACAATGTCTGCTCTGTTTTCGTTAAAGAATTAAAACAATGGACAAAAGACGAAAAGAAACCGCTTGCCTTTGGATTTCCAATGTAATGAAGGGAACCAAAAGTCAACGAAATTGGTACTCTTTTAGTTACTGCAAAATTCGGGGATACAACAAAAGACTCATTGATCAGATCAAACAATCCTTACCGTATCCGTTAATCTTAAATAAGCAGATTTGCTTTCAAAGAAGGTCAGTCAGTTAAGTGTCATACACTCTTTGGAGACATGACTGCATATTTTCCCGCATTAGATTGCAATTACATTCTGGGGTAAAACTGTTGCCAACCAAGGTTACAGAACCCAATCTATCCTACTATTTAACTCTTATCTGGGGGAAAAATCGACGGATTCAAACCTTTTCGAAGGGTATTGGAATTTGAACTCGGCTCTCAGATTTCTCGTTCCAAGCCGATATTCTTTGCACCACAAGGCACTTCCAAAGAAAGAAAATTATGTAAGGAATCAATATATATATATATATATATATATATATTTTATAGTGATTTAAAATAAAATAAAACAAAAACAAGTCTACTTCTAGCCAATTTAAATTAGTTTTGAAATAGAACGAAGTATTTTGCTCATTAAAATATTAAATTTTATCTATTAGCTTGAAATTAAAACTAAAATGAAAGAAAGATTTTTTAAAATTTTTTAAAGATTTCTTTTTTTTAAACCTTTGGTATTGCGTTTGTTTGGATGTACATAACCAAATCAAACCTTCCATCTGTATAAGATGAGGAAATGAATTAAATATTTCTATGTATTAAAAATAAAGAATAAGGAACTTGTTTGAAATATTGATTAGATGAAGGAATGTATTTGTCTATACTTCTAAGCTGAGGTAGAATTTACAATCTTGTAAGGACTGTTGTCTTTATCTTTTTGTCATATTCACGACGTTTCGGCCATTTTATGCCCTGGCTTTCTTCAGGTGACTGGAATTTCATATGGAGGGAAAAAGAAAATATTCGTCCCTTATGGGATGAAGCTGAAATAATAGATAAAGATCGCTACTGGAAATTACAAAAACTAAAGGAATCAGCGCATATGCTAGGCCACAAAAAATCCCCTAAGCAGTTCAAGAATAGAAATAAATACAATATCAGTCAGTGCCATACATGATACACGCCTGAGCGATCATGTGTTATACGTGATACACTGAGCGATCAAGTGCCATACGTGATACACGCCTGAGCGATCATGTCTCGAAAAAGACATGACTGACTAGGCAGATGATTTTGCCATTACGTTCTGCATTATACTGGTTGCCAGCCAAAGCTATATAACTCAATCTGTCCTGTTATTTAATCCACAACTGGAGGAAAGAGATTAATTAATACCTTTCCAAAAGGTATTTGTGAGTAAGTGAATGCAAGGAAAATTCAACTGGAATTCGAACTCGGCTTCAAATACAATATAATTGCTAGAGAAAATCATTAACTTCCAAATTCTTTTTTTATATTCATATCGCTCCAAGCAAGGCATTTTGATGCCACAGTTTTGCAGGGGGTCACATAGGAGGAAAGTTATGAGAAAAAGTAACAGATTATAGGGGGTGTCAGGAAGTGGGTAAGAGAAGGATGAGAATACTGATAAGAGTGGAGTGGAAGGAGAAGGAAGCATGAGAGAGAGGGGATGCAGGTTAGTGAGATAGAAGATGACTACTGACTTTACATTCAAATTCTTGGAGATTGTGTAACACGTTGCCCGGGGCTGCTCGTCTAATTGTGACGCTCGTCCCCGTCGACGGGCGTGACGATCCCAGTTGTGACACTGCCACCCGGCTGGTTTGGTCGTTGTTGCTGGTCGTGACGATCTCAACCGATGACGTTGTCACAAAAGATGGTTTACAAGACGTCTGTTGCAACAACGCACCACTGTCCCACGTTGTGAATTGATCCCAGATGTCGCGTCGTGCAATTTTAGTAGTCGCCTTTTAGAGCTTGTCCGGACACTGGTGCACACTTGTGTTTAAAAAAAAATAAAAAAAGATTAATGAAATAAATGAATAAGGTCGAACCCACCTGGAGAGTTACGAAGAATGTCTTTATATATATATATAAACAAAACAAAACAACAACAATGTTTTTTCTTTTCAGGAGCAGATAATACAGTTTTTTTATAACCCTTTTCAGTTCTCTCGAAAGATCTAGCCGACTCGAAGCCTTCGGCCAATTAAATCATTTTCCGCCCACTCGGTTAGCTGGACGAATGAGATATCGCCAGCTCACATCATATTCAGATTTTCCAATTTCCCACAAATTTCTGTTCTCAGGGACATCTGTTGAGGGATCTAACCTTACTTGACCTCATCAAATAATCCTGACATTTTATTATGACTGCAACCACTTCGTCAAACTTCCACATGGTCCAAAATAATGCGTACCGTATATGAAAAAGAAAGAAAATTATATTTCTCTCCTTCCCTCAAATTGTCAGGTAACTTATCTATTCCCCCGATTTTACAAGTACATAATAGTATTAAAATAGTTAATTTTTCTATTCCCCATATTTTATAAGTATTTGATAGTATTAAAATAGATTTTTACATACGCTCACATCGCGTATTACAATAAAGCACAACCAATAAAACTACTAATCTTAATTTCTCTCTCTCTCCGCTGTATTAAATCAAATAAAAGAAAGTATCCCCGCGGGAGATAGTGTCACAATTGTAGCTGTCAGGAAAGCAAGTAAATGGAAGGAAATTCCACAGGCAGGAAGTGCGAGAAAAGAAGCTACTGGAGTAGAATTGCTTTTTGCAAGCTATTGGTTTCACAGTAAAAGGGTACGACCTAGTTGCTAATCTTGTGGCTCGAGTAAATTTTAATATATAGGAGGCACCAGTGAGCTAAGTTCATCGGAGCAGAAGCCGTAAAAGTATTTGTAAAAGAGACACAAGGAAGCCACATTACGCCAGTGAGAAAGTGACTGTATTTGAGCTGCCAAGTCGGGATCTATTACATTACAGATTCTCCGTTGGATTTTGTCAAGGACACCTAGGTGGATAGCAGGAGCACCCGACCAGATATGGCAGCAGTATTCAATGCACGGGCGGATGGTAGATTTATATATATACAGGATTGTTTCAGACTGAAAAAACTTCCTGGCCTTACACAGAGAGCCTACTTTCTTAGCAGCGGATTTAGCTATGAATTCTAAATAGTCATTCCACTTGAGGTCTGTTGTGAGAGTTAAGCCGAGGAAACGCAGTGTTTTGCTTTCAGGGAGACTAGCCTGATCTATGCTAGGAGCGATTGTCTATGATGGTTAATAGATAGCTGCTTCGTTTTGGAAGCATTAAAATTCACGAGCCATTTCTTACTCCAGTCCGCCACGGATCGGAGGTCCTTTTCAAGCTTGGCAAGATGGCTTCGAATACTTAATATGTAATATAAGCTCTGAAAAAAAATGGTTACTAAGACATTAGATTTAAAAGTTTCAAAAATTCATACACTGATGTCCTCAAAAACACATAGCTCAATGGATAAAAGAGTTGTGTAGTTCTGGGGACTTAACCCAAAATACGTGTGAGTCTGGCTACTGGTGGTGCACTTTAGAAGTTAACTACAAATGTCATGACACAATATATACCCCAGCAATCGAAAAAGAGGGTTCGGTTCGAAATTTTCAGAAATTCTAATCAAACCCGTCTTGAATATGACAAAAAGATGAGGACATCAATCAAGACAATGTAAATAGTGAAAGTGACTCTTCTGTTATTTCCAGGAAAATGATTATGGGTATGTGCTTTGTGGTGCAGTAGACATCGGCTCAGAACGAGAAATCGGAGAGCCGAGTTCGAATTCCAGTTGAATTCGTTGAATTCCTTTACGCACAAATGTCCTTGAGAAAGGCATTAATCAGTCGTTTGTCTCTCCAGCAAGGAGTTAAGCAGCAGGCCATAATTGGTTCTATAGCCTTAAAAAAATCCGAAAAAGCTGTTTATGAAGCCACTATTTTTTCAGAAGAAAACCCAAGCAAAAAAGAAGAGTTTATATAGGGATATCTGCAGGTAGTTGGAAATAGAGACTTTACAATCAATGAGTCTGCTGCAGAAATAATGGCAACCTTCTACGGTAAAATCTGCCCCGTCAGTCATGTCTCTATCATGTATGGCACCAAACTGGCTGATCGGTTATAGCCTTGATAATTTTGTAAGAGGCTGCACAACTTTATAAGAGAAAAACAACAAATACTTAAATTAACTAAGGGTAATGATTTTTGCCGATTAACATTCATGACACAAGTTTCTCGCTGCTTTCCTCTGTCTCTCTTGCCTTCAATATGTCAAATTATTTTGTGTCCTTTTTGTTTCCATTTTCCTTAACACTTCAGTATTCTCAACATCCTTCTGTACAGCCACTATTTCTGGGTATGAGGATAAACTAAAATCCATCAGCAAGACCTCTGATCGAGTGATTAGAGGTATGGAAGAGCGTCGAACCACTTCTTAATTGATGTTGTTCCCAGGTACACACTGAGCCAAGTTGGAGGAAGTTGATAGGGCACTAGCTATGGGCAAATAATGAACCCCCAAACAAACACAAAAGACTATGGAGCTACAAAAATACATTTTTCTAGTAAAAGTACAAGATCGATTTTTATATACAAAAATTACCAACAATATATGTCATGGTAGAATTACCGACACTATGTTTCAAAGTGAAATTTCCATTTATCTATAGGTGAAGAAATAGAATTGTATTTCAAAATATATTTAGTTGAAGGTATACAACTGCGTTCGAAATATTTACATTTCGGTATTAAATAACCCATAGAGATTGTTATGCAGCTAAACAAAATCAACAAACTAAATTTATAGGGCCAAAATGCTGTTGCCTCAAGTTTCTTCTTAATTTTGTGATGAAAATTCTATGATGAGATTGTCCAACATTCACTGCTATATATGAGGACCAATATTACATAACTGTTCAGCAATTATTTCTTTTATTTTTCACGAAATTTTCTTGTATCGTAATACTTTATATAAGGATGTGCGTTGTGGTCCAGTGGATATCGACTCGGAACGAGAAATCGGAGAGCCGAGTTCGAATTCCAGTTGAATTTGTTGCAATCATATACGCGCAAATACCCTTGGGAAAGGTATTAATCCATCTCTTCCCTCCAGCTATGGTTCAAATAACAGGACAGAGTGGGTTTTATAGCCTTGGCTGGCAACCAGTCTACCTCAGAATGGCAACCTACTGCGGGATAATCTTCTACCCAGTCAGTCATGTCTCTTTCTAGATATGATCGCCCAAGAGTGTATCACGTATGACACATAACTGACTGACTGAATATAACAGTTGAAAACATGATTAACGCATCTATGGACATAAAGTGGGGGATCAGTTTTATATTGTTATGAAGTAATAAACTGAATCCCCCACTAATTACTATTTATTAATATAATACATATCTCCCCCCACTCTAGCTATGAGTCAAATAATAGGACAGATTGGGTTCTATAGCCTTGGTCGGCAACCAGCCTACCTCAGAAAGCAATGGCAACCTACTGCGGGATAATCTTCTGCCCAGTCAGTCATGTCTCTTTCGAGACATGATCGCGCAAGAGTGTATCACGTATGACACATAACTGACTGACTGAATATAACAGTTGAAAACACGATTAAAGCATCTATGGACATAAAGTGGGGGATCAGTTTTATATTGTTATGAAGTAATAAACTGATCACCCACTAATTAATACATAATAAAACACATTTCTTTTCCATCCAGGTATGAGCCAAATAGCAGGACAGATTGGGTTCTATAGCCATGGTCGGCAAACAGTCTACTGCAAAAAGCAATGGCAACCTACTGCGGGAAAATCTTCTGCCCAGTCAGTCATGTCTCTTTCGAGACATGATCGCCCAAGCGTGTATCACGTATGGCTCTTAAATGACTGAATACTTTAGATTTTGAAGGCAGTATTCGTTATTCTAATGCACCTTCGAATTTTGGTGTTAGATATTCCATTCTAGTTGACTAATAAGAAAAATATGTTCGTCAGAAAAAAAAATTTTTCCCTTTAGTTGCAATTATGGATGTGCAGGTGGTGTAACGCTTAGCAGCTCAGAACGAAAAATCGGCGAATTCATTGCATTCACTTTCACGCAAAAACCTTTGAAAATAGTATGAATCTATCTCTTTTCCCTCTAGCTATGGGTTAAATCATACAGTAGACACATGTCTTCAGCCCGGCTGGTAGCCAGTATAGGAGAAAGATAATGCAGGTGGGCATCCAGATTACTTTTTTTTAATCATTTCACCCCGAGCAAGGCGGTATAGCCATTGGTGCGCAGGGGGCTGCATAAGAGAAGAGTAAAATTTTAAGTAGGAGCAAAGCGAATAGAAAGACGAACCAGTTACAGTGGGTGTCGGAGAAAGGGCAAGAGAAGGATGAGAATACCAGTGTGAAGACAATTGCGAGGGTAGATTGAGAAAGGAAAAAACAAGATCCATGTAGTTGACAAATAGCAGCTTCGTTTTAGAAGCATTAAAACTTACAAGTCGTTTCTTACCCCAGTCTTACACAGAAGATCAGCAGCTTTGTTTTAGAAGCATTAAAATTTACAAGCCATTTCTAACCCAAGTTTAACACTGAAGACCAGCAGAAAGCCCTTCCCTTCCTGGAATATTTGTATTATCCATCGAAAAGTTTACGACCCTTAAATTCATTACACTCGCCAATTTTACGAGGGTCATTCAATAAATAGGGTGAATTTTTCGGCATAAGGACTTCTACGAGGGTCATTCAATAAATAAGGTGAATTTTTTGCTATAAGGACTTCTACGAGTGTCATTCAATAAATAAGGTGAATTTTTCGGTTTAAGGACTTCTACGAGGGTCATTCAATAAATAAGGTGAATTTTTCGGCATGAGGACTTCTACGAGGGTCATTCAATAAATAAGGTGAATTTTTCGGTATAAGGACCTCTACAAGGGGTCATTCGATAAATAAGGTGAATTTTTCGGCATAAAGACTTCTACGAGGGTCATTCATAAATAAGGTGAATTTTTCGGCATAAGGACTTCTAATACAGATAGAAGCTTACGTTTTTTTCCTTTTCTTCGTTTTCAAAGGGATTTTTTATTCATTTTTTTATTTTTTTATTTTTTTTGCAGATTGAAAAAACTTTGAGAGTTTTGGAGTTTAACAAAGATGGCCGATCAAGAAGCATGCTCCAGGATTGAAGAGAGGTCAGTTATCAAGTTTTTGGCTGCTGAAGGGCGCAAACTAGTTGAAATTCATAGGAGAATGTCTACGAGTGGGCTAAATTATTTAAAGTTGTTTGAAAGTGAAGATGAAGTCAAAAGTGCTGTGAGTGATTGGCTGAGACATCAGTCCAAAGATTTTTACGCTGAGGGAATACGGAAGCTTGTGCACAGAGGGGAAAAGTGTGTGACACTACTGGGAGACTACGTTGAAAAAAAGTAAGCTTCTATCTGTATTAGAAAAATTCACCTTATTTATTGAATGACCCTCGTATGTACCATAGCGAAGAATTAATCCGTACAATTAACCATTATATATATATAAACTTATATATAAATGGAACTTTGTCTGTGTGAGTGTGTGTGTGTGTCTATGTGTGTGTCCGTTACCTATAGACTCCGAAACGGCTGAACCGATTTTCTTGAAAATTTACAGAGTTGTACTATAAGCGTCTGCGAGTGTTCCTATCTAGGTTTTGTGTCGAGGTACCCCCGATAAACATCGAAAATCGATAATCGAAAAAGTCGTGTTATAGAAAGAGTGGTCCGAGTTTAATCAAATTTGATACACTCATAGACAACGACATAAGAAACGATATTCAGAAGTTTCAAGGTTGCAGTTATTACAATAGTGCAGAAAATCGATAATATATATATATATATATATATATATATATATATATATATATATAAGGCAAGATGTTTGTGTGTGTGTCTGTTTATCTGCCTGTATATGTGTATTTTTTTTTCAGCCCTTTTATTTTAGTTTTTGCATCGGGTTTGGATATAAGTAGGTATAATTGTAGTTCCTAATCTCAGCCATGATACCATTTACTCAGAGAACTTATTTTGCCTTTAAAATTCAGTTTACGACAAAAAACTTATTTGATATCGATACCAGGAAATGAAAATTTGACTTACATCCATTCATTTTTCTTTCAGTCTACGGTTTCGCTTTAACTGGAAACAACTATTTCTTTTTAGTCTTTCGTGCCAACGTCCAAAGAGTCTGAGCTCCAGGACCATGGATTAGTTTTAAAGCTTTCATTACACCCGAGAAACGCCGGGCTATACTGCTAGTATATATATATATATATATATATATATAGATATATGTGTGTGTGTGTGTGTGTGTGTATGAAAAAATGTATTAAAGTATTAAGTATTCGAGAATACCTGTCTACAAGTGCGGCTAGCTAATCCCCATTGTAGACGCCTGCTCAGACAGAGCACATAGGTGAAATGAATGAACGAAAGAAGGAGAAAAATAATTTTTGATATCTGATAAAAGTTATTACATCAAAAGGTGCTAGAGATCCAGCAGAACAAGCCCAAGCAAACACTCTCTTTGTTTACAAAGTGACGGCTGCCTGGATCTGATAAACAGCATCTCCAACACCACACCTTCAGATAGAAAAACGAGTGCGGTCTGGCCAAAACGGAGAACCAGTTCACACTAAAATCCGCACAACTCCAATATCGAAGATTTTTTTTCGAATGGTATCACCAAACGAAAAATTCTTGTTGAGTATTTTAGCAGGCACATGTTGTTTAATCCTATCATTTAATTGTTGCGTCGTTCTGCCGATGTAGTTTGGGCTTGTTCTGCTGGGTCTCTAGCATATTTAGATGTAATAATTTTTATCAGATATCAAAGTTTTCTCCTCCTTCTGTTCATTCATTTCCCCCATAACAGATTCTTTTCTCTTAATTTTACCCCGTTTACAGTTCTGAAGAGAGGGGACGAAACCGGTCGACTGGTGTTTTTATTTTAAAATTTGGTATGGCCTATTATAATGATACATTTTTGTTTTTAACGCCATTTGGCGTCTGTATACACTGCTTAAATACAAAACGTTAAAATTTCCCTTCTCTGATGCCATGCGCCGATGGCTTAGGGAGTAGAGACTCCAACTGACACCAAATCGGTCGAGTTTCGATCCCGGCCAGAAGCAAGTGGATATGGCTAGCCGCACGGGCTTGTGTGTGGATGACTTATATATTATATATATATATATATATATATATAATCATATCACCCCGAGCAAGACGGTAACGCCACTGATGTGCAGGGGGCTACGTAAGAGTAAAAAGATTGGAAAAGAGAAAGCCGGAAACCACATCCTAAACAGGGAACAAGGGATGAGCCTCTTCACCTGTTCAATAAACGTGGGTGGAGTGTGAACTGATATATCTATATAATTTTCACTAAAGGCAAATGTTATGGTAATGAGATTAAACGTTTTATTGAACTTTTTTGTGCTTGTACAAGAGTTAGCTTTTCTGGAAAGTGTGTAAAAAGTGTGTAAAAATGTTCAAATATTTTATTTACCCAAGCGCTTTCGGCTATTCTGTTACCTATTATCAACGTTTTTTTGTTTTGTTTTTTCAACTGAATGTTAAACTATTAAAGAAAAAAAAGTTAAACCGATACGAGTTTTCTGAAATACTCTGGTATATAGTCAAATAGTTTAGGGCCCTTAAATTGTCAACACTTCTGAATAAACAACCGGTAATTCCAAGTTATCTAAACAGATCTAGCGGCACGGATGAACGTTTAATCAACTGTGGTATTCTTTTACGCCAATAAAATCAACAGGATGCACAGTGACCAAGTTTTTATTTTCTTTCTTATTGAAGTAAAACACATACGAAGACAAAACTAATCGCTATTGTAATCTCGAAGTAAACGTTCTTTGTCAATTAAAAGATAAATCTGTTATCGTCTCCTATAACACATTTAATCAAGATTTAAATAGAACGAAGCACAAATGTTATTATGATTATAACATTTGTGGCTTGTTCTATTTAATTCTACCGATATATATATATATATATATATATATATATATATATATATATATATATATATATATATATATACTGATTTTAGATATTCTACAATTTCATTGGCAATACGTATTTCGCAAGAATCCTGCTCTTCAGACCCAAAAAAGTAATCAATCAACACCAAAAAGTAATCAATCCCCTATCTATATTAATCTACTCTCTATCTATCTATCTATCACATACAAAACATAATCCATCTATCTATCTATCTATCTATCTATCTATATATATATATATATATATATATATATATATATATGCTCTTCAGACCTCAAAATTAATCAATCAATACCAAAAATGAAATCAATCCCCTATCTATATTAATGTTAATTCAAATCATCCTAAATCTATCATTAAAAGAATACCTAAAATAGTTAATATTAGAATAAATATATTATTATCTAATTAGGAAATATTCGATAAGAATAAAACAATATACAATTAAGAGGGGTAATTTTAAAGAGACGGTTGCATGTAACTTTTTCTACGGGAAAAGGGTGAGATCTAGATGGCAATCTAATAGCACAAATAAATATATGTGGTTGGGATACCAGGGGAAAAAATCTTGTCTGGAAGACAGAGGGAAGCCACGTTACGTCGGTGAGAAAGTGAACGAAGACGGACTGCCAAGTCAGGATCGTTTATATTGCAGACTTATTTTGGATTTTGTCGTGAACTTCAAGATGAACTGCAAAAAGCACCCGATTAGATATGGCAACATTATTCAATGCATTAACGAATTGTTGAGATATAAATGTGCAAAATGGGTTCTGCCGAGAAAGACCTTCCGACACGACACAGTTAACCAATCTTTCTAGCAGTAGATGCTGCTATGGATTCAATGTAGTCATTCCATTTGAGGTCATATGAGAGAGTGAGGACAAGGAGGCGCAGTGCGTTGCTCGCAAGAAGACTACCGTCATCCATTCTAATAGTAAGCAGATACATTTTTTCTAATGAAAAAAATCAAATGATTTTTTCATTATCTAACCAAATCAAGGTGATAAAGATACTAAGATGGACGAAGATACTGAGAGTGAAAGAGAATCTGAAGACATTAATAACTAGAAAGGACAATAAAAGAAGACAAAAAAGTAATTAACGGTGCTCCTATATGTTGTGGCCTTGTTGGGGCTCGAAATAAAGACACAAAGAGGGAATAGAGTTAAACAAATATCCTTACCAAAAACAGTAGTACAAATATATATCAATGAAAGATTATTAGCGTGACTGTTATCCGGCTGTCAGAGTATTCTGCTAGAATAGATTGCACTCTCACTCTCTGCTCTTTACAAAGCAGAACTTCTGCTTATATATAGTTTGGAAGAGTTCATATGTCATGTGGGTAAGTCATCATAATACCCCCACCTCCTAAGTATCAACTCCACAGGAGTCTTAATATATTTTCTTTTTGGTTTCACGACGAGAAGATTCATCATTTTTCTTTTCCTCCGTAAACGGCGCTGTTCCGGGGTCGCTTGTGGTTTGTCAAAAGTATCGTAAATGACAATTATGACTTCTTTTTCTTCAGGAAGACCTCTGTCAGTATCGTCCGACAGGCGTTTCCTGATTTTAATGAAATGTCATTTTAGAGTGAACTGGGGACCTTTAATTATATAGACCATATTTCTTACTCTTTTCTCAATTGTACCCATTCTCTCAGGGTTGGTAGCTTTTTGTAGGTATCATGTTTGTTCTTCCAGGTTTTGTTTGTTCGAGAAGTAGCTTATCACAGACCTGATTTTCGCGCAAAACATTACCTCGGCTGGGGGTAATGATGATAGTGTATTGGGCGTGAAGGAATTGTTGTAGGGCTTTTTTTGTGGATGTACCCCGAGCTTTCTTCAGAGCTCTTTATAGCGTGTCAACAAAGCACTTGGCTTGTCCATTAGACCTTGGGTCGTATAGAGCAATCGTGGTATGATTGTTCTCGAAGGTCTAACAAAAATCCTTTCATTCGCCAGACGTAAATTGTGTCTCATTGTCGGACACTAAACAATCGACTATCCCAGATCTGGCAAACAGTTTGTGTAGGAAAATTGATTGACAGTTTTGCGGTAGGATTTCTACTTCTAAGAACTTCAGGCCACTTAGAAAAGCTATCTACTACTAGCAGACCCCCCAAAAATCTACATGAATTCGGTCGGTCTGTTTTGGGTAAAGGACTCTATTTGATTGAAAGAGCCTTAGCTGCCAAGGCACAGCCTTTACAGGATTTTACCATATTTTCGATATCCTTATCCATGTTCGGCCAGTATACATAACTTTGCATCATCCTTGAAATCTCTGGATGACCCGCATAGAAATCTTTCAGAATTCTTTTTTGTAGTGTTGTTCGAATGACGACTCGCTCACTCTATAGCATTACTTTGTCGCATAAAGAAAATATATCTCAAGTCTGTTTGTCCTTTTCAAGAATCATAATTTTGATTTGCTTGATAAACTCACCGTTTATAGCTTCTTCTTTGATTTGGTCTCTTAATCTGTTGCATAATGTAGTTTTACATTCTTCTTCTGTTTGAAGAGAAGCAATAACAGAATTATTTTAAAGCAATTTCTTCAAACTGATTCGGGACAAAATATCTGTCATTGGCTTTTGACGATAGGTGACCCAAGATCGAAATGTGGCCTTGTCAATTTACTGTGTACTGGGTTACCAGGAGAGTTGATGAAAGCAGGCAAACAAATAGAGAGAATGTGTTTACTATTAAAAGTCGAAATGGTTAAATGTAATTGTTTATATTTCGAGCTGGTAAAAGTTACACAAGGAGGGAAATGAAAACCTTACACCCCTCATTCCCACACCGGTTGAGGTGCTGTTTAACAAAATCAGAATGCAAGTCGAAAATTAGTGAGTCGGCTACCGTGTTTTAAGAGAGGAGGTTGCGAAATATAGTTAGCCTGAAAACTGCTAGAAATGAGAGAAAGACGATCAGAGAGTGATATTGCCAAACTCAACTAACTGATCGTCCTATACTTTTTTTTTTTTTTTAATCATTTCACCCCGAGCAAGGCGGAAACGCCACTGATGTGCAGGGGGCTACATAAATGTAAAAAGATTAATTAGAAAAGAGTGAGGAGTACAAACTAGTTAGAAAGGAACAATAGAAAGCTGAGAAAGCAGGTGCAATGACAGATACATAGGTGGAGAGAAAGGGAAGGTTATACAGGGGTAGGGAGAGAGCTAGAGTCCAGTGGTTAGTAGATGAGTATTAACTTTGCATTTAAATTTCTGGAGGTTGTAGCCGTCAGGAAAGCAAGAATACGGGAGCGAGTTCCACAGGCGGGAAGTGCGAGAGAAGAAACTGCAGGAGTAGAATTGTCGTCTGCATTTGGCTAACCTGACTGTGAATGGGTGGGACCCAGTTGCCAGTCTGGTTGCACGAGTAAACACCTGTTGAGGAGGCATCAGGGACTTAAGTTCATCTGAGCAGAAGCCATGAAAGTATTTATAGAACAGACAAAGGGAGGCCACATTTCGACGATGGGGAAGTGGCTGCAGTCGAGCCGCGAGAGCAGTACCTATCACATTACAGACTCTCCTTTGGAGCCTGTCAAGAACACTGAGGAGAACGGCAGGGGCACCTGACCATAAATGGCAGCAGTACTCCATGCACGGACGGATGGTTGACTTGTATATATGCAGGATGTATTCAGGTGGAAAAAACATCCTGGATCGACATAGTGACCCAACCTTCTTAGTAGATTTTGCTATGGATTCAATATAGCGGTTCCATTTGAGGTCTGAGGACAGGGTAAGTCCAAGGAGGCGTAGTGTATTACTCTCCAGGAGAATCGCTTGGTTTTGGTTTTGGAACAGTTTTTGGGCGGTGAGATGATGAACTATTTCAGCATTGATTATAGCCTTGAATACTTTCCCGAATATCGGTAGAAGACTGATAGGGCGATAGTTAGATGGGTCCGAGGGTTCACCACAATTCTTAAATACAGGAACAAATACTATAACACGAATATTCCTTTGAAATACCAGCCAACTGATATTTCTTTTTCGTCACTTCTTTTGACTTGCTTGTAATTTACTAATTATTCGATATATATAAATATATATAAATATACACCGTGTCATTGCGGTCTTAAATCTGGTTTTCATCATATACCAATTCCTCGCAAATCTGAATCATTCTCATCAAGTGGTAATTAGCGACCCTTCTTTGGTTAATCCGAGATCAACATCAAAACATAGGCGAAATCGGCCAAAGGTCAGGGTGCTTGACTGGACGCAGCCAGAAGTCGTGTTATATAGAAAGTTTCATTCGGGAGAAGAGCAATAAAAGAAACTTTTAGAATAAGACTTACGGTTCATGTAGCTATTTTAAACAGTAAAACCATGAGACCTAATTGCCAATCTAGTTGTCCGCTTAAATCCATGCAGTCAATTTACTAAGGAGGATAGCTCATTAAAAATGTTTATAGAAAAGACTGAGGAAATTATTATCTATCTAAATCTGATATTTATTTGTTTATCTATCACCTAGCATCTGAAGATAACTAGAGCGTACAACGACTGAAACGTCGTAAACATAGCAATAAAGATAAGGCCAGCAGTCCGAACAGTGTAAATAATGTGAATACTATCTCATCTCAAAAGTATATACAACTATAGGAGTTTAGATAACACATTGTTTTCAAGCACTCTTTTTTTTTTTCTTTTGCTTGTCTTTCAAAATCTTTCTTTTCTTAGTAATTTGCTTAGGTTTCAGAATGCATCTTTCGATAGTCCAATGCAACAGACTTTATGAAAACATTTCCAACGGGTTTTCAAGACTTCATCTGTTATCACCCCTTTTGAAATCGAACATAACCCGAAGAAATCGGAAGATGGTATAGTGCTATGCAATGATAATGTATTGACATACTTTTAAATCCCTTGTAGACGCACACACACATATAATTTAAACTGAGAAAAATTCAAGCAAATTTGAAGCTTTAAATCTGCCAGTTACTAATTCGCCATTAAATTGCCGTCTACATCCGCGACATTTTTTGAAACACCGTAGTGGAAATAAGTGGCTGTCACTTTTCATTGGTTAACGAACGACATTTTTAAAAAGAACCAAACGAGACAAAAGTAAAGGCAAAAGAAACAAAAAACACACGGAAGGGAAAAGCTGAAGGAAAGAAAAATGAAAAAACATTAGAGAAAACAAAACAGGAACAATGAAAAGCTTTTATTTATTTATTTTTTTTTGGAAAGAATTGGCTGTAATAACTTTGAAAACTGAGATTTAATAAACACAAGTGTGTCGAAACGCTAGCAGAAATCAAGATCAGCATTGTCTGCGAGAAATTTTTTTTCAGTTTCCCGAAATAATAGATGCAAACACACACGCATATATATATATATATATATATATATATATATATATATATATATATAACCATACACATGCACAGGTGAACACACAAACATGAACACGCTCATAACTACATATTAAACTACATTTAATTTTCATTTAACTACACACACACACACACACACACACACACACACACACATATATATATATATATATAAAGTTCTATAAGTATATAAACAAATTTAATATTCAGTAAACGCATATACGCACGAGCTTGTGTTTGCGTACAGATCTATATCTATATATATATATATATATATATATATATATATATGTATGTAGATAGATAGATAGATAGATAGATAGATAGATATGAACGAGTCTATGATAGATAGATAGATAGATAGATAGATAGATAGATAGATATGAAAGAGTCTATGATAGATAGATAGATAGATAGATAGATAGATAGATAGATAGATATAAAAGAGTTTATGATAGATAGATAGATAGATAGATAGATAGATAGATAGATATGAAAGAGTTTATGATAGATAGATAGATAGATAGATAGATAGATAGATAGATAGATAGATAGATAGATATTTTGTACATGCGACTGAAGCTAAGTTCAATACACTAAGAAACAAGTAACGAATATTTCGTTTTAGCGTTTCGTCTAATAATGTTTTCTCTTTTTTTTTTCTTTTTTTTCTTTTTTTTTTCGATTTTGAAATGTGCGGTGTTCATTTAAATTGTTTCACACAAACAGATATACATCCATGAATAAACCGGCACATGTTTTGGTTCCTGGTTGTATGTTCATTTGCTGGGGGATGATATCAATACAAAATTTCTCATTTTAAAAAACCAATATTCGTACCAGGAACACAGAGGAAACTAACACATAGATTAGAGAAATCTTATTAAAGAAAAAGATGCGTCCTCAGATAGGATTCAAACCAGAGGGTTCCCTTTAACGCCCATTTTATCCGTTCAGATATTTTTTTTTTTCGAAAAGGGTGTCTAAGATTATGACTTTTGAAGAAATCTATATAAATAAAGTGTTCTTTAAAGGCTAATAGAAAGTTGGTGTATTAAAGGTTTTTTGTGGCCAAAGCGCGTCGGATCAAACGGCGGTCCCTCATACAAACGAAGACGTAGTTTCGAATTTTACCGAGGGGCGTATTTTCTTTAAATTCACGAGTCGTCAGGTTGGTAGACGAAATAAAAGTACTGTTTAAAAAATAAACTCACATATGGGTATCCAGTAAAATTAAAGTTTTAATCTATAAAGAATATGTAGGATTAATAATTAAAATTAATATATATATATATATATATATATATATATATATATATATATATAGTGTCCATAAAGTTCGTGTTATTCATAAATTTATTTAAAAATTCATAACTGTATTTGTACTTATGAATTTTTATACAAAGTTATAAATTTTCAAACTTTATTAGTACTTTAAAAATTTATAAATTATTTGTATTTGCGATAAAAATAATTTGTAAAAAGGATTAGAAAGAAGTAAATTTATATTTTTAAAGATTTTATTGAAATTTTATTTAAGTTTCCACATGTCCTCCATCATTAGCAATACAAAGGGTAATACGATTTTGCAGTTCACGGAAAACATTTGCCAAGTGATGAACAGTAATGCACGAAATCACATTAGTTATTTTAGCTTTCAAATCTTCTAATGAAGGTTTGGTTACATGCACAATTGTTTTCACATGTCCCCATAAAAAAAAGTTATACATTTTTAAAGTGCACACGATCATGGCCCTCCACATCTCCCTATCCCCTATAGCTCTTAACACCCTTTCTCTTGTTACCCCTCCCAAACCCTGCTCTGCCATCCATTTGCTCAAGCCCATAAATCTAGAATATAAATGTACAGACACTAGTATGGCCACAAAATGAGGGATTAGTCTATATATTCATCATAGTGTAGGATTGATCCCCCATTTTATATCCACATTATAATTTCTTATTTGTTTATCAACTTCTGATTAGGTATAAATCCACCTCTTCTCAATACTGATTCGTTATTTATAACTCTTATCTTCTATGTGCCATGTCCCTTCAGGACGTAAGCAATCATGGCCCTCCACATCTCCCTATCTCCTATAGCTCTTAACACCCTTTCTCTTGTTACTCCTCTCAAACCCTGCCCCACCATCCATTTGCTCAAGCCCATCAAGTATAGGGTGCCCATAAATTTTGTGTGCAGTTTAAAAAATTTAGAACTTTATTTGTATTTGCGATAGAAATAATTTGTAAAAAGGATTTGAAAGAAGTAAATGTATATTTTTTAAGGTTTTATTGAAATGTTATTTAAGTTTCCACATGTCCTCCATTCTTAGCAATACAAAGGGTAATACGATTTTGTGGTTCATGGAAAATATTTGCCAACTGATTTACAGTAATACGTGAAATCACATTAGTATCAATAACTGTACTTAAAACTAGGTACATTAAACTTTTTTAGCATTTAACATTTAAACATTTTACAGATTATTTCTATCATAAATACAAATAAAGACATACATTTTTTTAAAGTGCTCACAAACTTTATGGACACTATATATATATATATATATATATGTGTGTGTGTGTGTGTGTGTGTGTGTGTGTGTGGATAGAGCGTATCTGTCTTCTTTTTCTAACGTGGCCTGTCCTTTCAGGACGTAGGCAATCATGGCTTTCCACGTCTCCCTATCCCTGGTGGCTCTTATCACGCTTTCTCCTGTTACACCACACAACCCCTGTTCTGCTATCCATCCGCTCAGACCAGTCAAGTACGTTACACGCTGTTTTCCTCTGTCACTCCTTCCCTTTATCTGGCCTGTTAGTATCAGGTTCTCCAAGCCCTCCTTCCTTATTGCATGTTTCAGAAAATTTTAGCTGTCTCTTCCTGGTTCTCAGTATTAATTCTTTTCGTTTCCATCCTTTCCAAAACCTCATCATTGCTCACATACTAGATCCATGATATCCTCAGTATCCTTCTGTAGAACCACAAAGACAAAATGAATAAGGGACAAGCGGTAAAACTATACTTACCCTACGCGTTTCATCATCTGAGGGACTTTATCAAGGCAATGCCGGATTTATTACGTTGCAGATGTTTATATCCAGAGACGAGGAAGTCATTGGTTTAACAAGGCTTATAAATTTTAGCTTTTAATCACCTTTTCAACGTTCTCAAAATTATAAGCCCTGATAAACCAATGGCATTCTCGTCTCTGTATATATGCAGCGTAATAAATGCCACATTGCGTTGACAAAGTTCCTCGGAGGACGAAACGCGTCGGCTAAGTATAATTTTTTTGTGTCACTTTTTATTCATATATATATATATATATATATGTATATATAGTCATCCGAAGACAGATCTGTTTCGCTGTATCACAGCTCATCAGTAAGGTTAGACAGCCGATTGCGTTTTACCCAGGATTGAAACCCGACCGAATTAGCATTACTTCTGAGCTATGGGCGCTCGGTAGAAGGAAGTAGACCTTTGAACATGTATATTATCATTATACACGCCCAATAGCTGAGAGTGTTCTAATTCATTGCTGAATGAACGATGCGTATATGCTAGAGTAGCTACTGTTTTTCAAAGCCTACCATTCTTCCAGAATGCTCAATCAGGGTGTGAGAGCGTAAACATATATATATACAATTCCAGGTGAAGAGGACTCAACGTTTTAATATTTTGAGTGCCCCGGCTTTTTTTTTATTATGATCAGTGCTCAATATAATAAATATTATAGAGCTGAATATAATTATAGAGTTATGAATTAATTGTACATTGCGACACGGAAATTTCTCTGTTTCAAGATAGATTCTCTTCATCAGGCCATGTTGGATGTTGGTTATATATATATATATATATATATATATATATATATATATTGGTTTGTTCCGTACCTATCTGTTTAAATATATTTATTTGATTATTTATCTATCACAGTCTGTTCATTATCAATATATTTAAATCTGAAATTTCTTTATCTATCACAATTTGTTCATTATTTAGTTAAATGTGTGTGTGTGTGTGTGTGTGTGTGTGTGTGTGTGTGTGTGTGTGTGTGTGTGTGTGTGTGTGATATTGAACAAATGACATATATTTCATTCAAGTGTTAGAGGATGATATTATGGTTCAATTAATAGCCAATATTTTTCACTCTGATTTTTCAGAGAGAAGTGGCGCAATACAATCCTGCCTTTTCTTTACTCAACCATTATTGAGCCCTTAACATGAATCTTTTAAACCTTAACAACCAAATATAGTTTTCTTTTATTCAATAAGTACTTGCTTTATCGACTGTGTAATTAGAAGCAGTGCACAAAGAGAGAACGAAATTAGATTCTGTTTGTCCCTAAAAAAAAAATACTAGAGCAATTAGTCGGCTCCCAAAGAGTGATAATGTGCAAGCATATTTCCAGGAAAATTTACCCATGTCACGTCTTCACCTTAGATGTTTTTGGTTAATCGTTTCAACTCAAACAAAGCGATAATACCACTAACACGCAATTGAAATTTATACTTAACATCAAGAAAAGGCAGTTAAAATTTCTGGAGCACGAAAGTAAGAAGGAGGGATTAAAAAATGCTCACATGACAGATTGAAGTTAGAGACATAGAGGAAACTAACGCGTAACATACTCAGTGAGCTTGAGTAAATGGATGGTAGAATAGGGGTTAAAATAAATAACAAAGGTAAAGGAAAATGTGGAGGCTATGATCGCATACGTCCTGAATGGTCATGGCACATAAAAAGAAGATTTGAGTATATGTCTCTATTTTAAATGTCGGTGTTTATGTTTGAGTTCATGCCTGATATATAAATGCAAATAAGAGATTTGTAATCTGAAACGGATCATGAACATGTGTAAAATATAAACCATGAATATGAAGGTAGCAATTATTAAAATATTCGTAGATTATTCTGAGGAGATAATAAGTTACTAATTCACTTAGAAATAATTGAATTGGGCGTAATTGAAAATGAAAAAAATAAGTTAGGGAAGAAAACGTTCAATAACGACTAGGTTTTAGGACCACAGATGGCGATTGAGGTTGCTCTGAAAACCTTTGAATGTCGTTGGTGACAAAAGATCAAAAAGCCGAAAGAGAGTCCCACAGGCTATAAGCGCGATGAAATATACCATGAGAATATAGATTGCCGTTACATCTAGCTATTCCGACACTAAATTTAGTTCTCTGTTAAGTGTCATGTGTGTTACACACTTGGGCGATCATGACTATTTCAATTTATGACAGAAGATTTTCCCCAGACTTGCCATTCTTTTCTGTGGTAGACTCGTTGCCAATCAATGCTAGAGGACGCAGTCTACCCCGCTATTCAACTAAAAGAAGAGATGGATTCATAGCTTATTCAAAGTTTATTTACATTATTTACATTATTCAGACTGCTGTCTACTTCTTTTATTGCCATATTTACAACGTTTCGGCCGTTGTACACTCCGCCCTTCGTGCGATGATTTGAATTTTTAGCTGAAAATTTTATTTCGATCACTGGAGGTAGAGTGTTCTCGTTCCATGATTCATACCACTTCTGGGTGTCATAGTTATCTCCCTTTAACTCAACTCTCTAAGTTTAGTTCCTTACTGCTGTAGCCAGGTATTAAACACACATCTCTTTGGATTGAATCACTGGATTTAACCAACGCTTTTATCAACTGATAAATGTGTCCTTGAAACGTCGTGAATATTGCAATAAATGTAAATAATGTAAATAATTACAATTCCTCATCTCAGAATTAGATGGGTGACAGCTTGGGAATACCAGGTGCTGTAAGCGTTTAGTGACGGATGTGCGTTGTGGGGCAGTGGATATCGGCTCGGAAAGAGAAATCGGTGAGACGATTTCGAATTCCAGTTGAATAGCCTGCATTCACTTAAGCACTGGTACCTTTGGGAAAGGTATTAATCCGACCCTTCCCTCCAGTTATGGGTTAAATAACAAGGGTAGAACTTGGGGACCCTGCCCTTAAAAACAAATCCCAATGAATCTTGATACTCGAAAAGAAAAATGTATTAATAGACACAAAACTTATATAAAAAACAACAATAAATTGTTGAAAGAAAAATGTATTTACTAGCAATAAATAAATAAAAAAATTAGTAGGCACTAAATGACCCGCCGAGGTGTTGATACGCCATAAATCAAAACAACCAACCAACAATCATTTGAGAAATATAGACAAATATTGCCCAAGGGTATTTGCGTCTAATTGAAATGTAATGAACTGGACTTGAATTAAGGTTCTTAGCCAATCGATTCTTCTTCTTCTATGTGCCTTGTCCCTTCAGGACGTAGGTGATCATGTCCTTCCACGTTTCCCTATCCCTGGTGGCTCTGAGCACGCCTTTTCCTGTTACACCATGCAATCCTGATTAGGTCCTTCAAATATGTTATCCGTTGCTTTCTCCTGTTTCTTTTTTCCTCTATCTGGCCTGTTAGTATCAGATTCTCCAAGCCCTCCTTCTTCATTGCGTGTCCCAGGAACTTCAACTGTCTCTTCCTGATGCTCATTATTAATTTCCTTTTTGTTTCCATCATTTCCAAGCCCTCATCATTGCTCACATGCTCGATCCATGATATTCGAAGCATCCTTCTGTAGAACCACATTTCAGTTCTTTCCAGTTTTTCCTTCATCTTTGATGATATTGTCCAGCATTCACTGACATATTGAAGGACGGACAGCACGTAGCAATCCAGTACTCTGTTCCTAGTTTCTAGCGAAATTGTCCTGTTTCTTCAATCTATTAGTAAAACTTAAATTCGTGGGTCAGCATATCAAGAAGGGAAATTTGTTAAAACGATTACAATGAAAATGTTGACAGAAAAGACACCAGAAAGCTACCTCAAAACGGCGGCTACTGATCTCTAAAGAATTAAATTTTGTTTTGCATCTATCGAGAGTGTCTACGGCTATATCGTGTTGAATACACCGGTTCCCTTCCGATCACTGTAGTTAATCAACATTGAATCTGGTCAGTACTTAAATGGGTGACTATTTGAGAATACCAGGTGCTGTAAACGTAAAGACCAAGAATGGTCCATCGGTTCTCCAGTTTTGGGGATTGGGTTCACGGCTAACAACTCCGCCTCGTAAAAAACAGTTTGTTACAGAAACAAAATGTTTCTGTCCTATGCAGCATCTGGGTGTGATGAATAAACGAATGATGATAATCTATCGAAACGGTGAGTAAAGACAGCTTATAGATGGCAGCTAGTCTTCATTTTTTGCTTGATTTAACTCCTTTTTCTATAATCATTTTACCCTAAGCAAGATAGGACCACCACTGGTGCGCAAAGTGAGAGAGAAAAACAGGTTAAAAGGGATGCTGAATAAAGATAAGAGATGGATGGGATTCAGGGGAGAGGATGGGATTTACGGAAAATGGCAATTGACTTTGCACTTAAACTTTTAGAAATTATAGCTATCAGGTAAGCTAGTATATGGAAGGAAGTTCAACAGGCGGGAAGTGGGAGAAAAGAAGCTGGTAGATTAGAAATGGCAGTTAAATGTAAGTATTTTGGCGATTAACGGGTGGGGTCTAGATGTCAATCTAGCAGAATGAGTAAACTCATGTGGTTGGGGCACCAGGGAAAGAAGCCGAAGCCGTGAAAATATTTTTAGGAAAGACAGAGGGTATCCACATCCGTTGGTGCGAAAGTAACTGCGGTCGAGTTGTTAAATCAGGATCGATTACATTGCAGATTCTCTTTTAGATTTTGTTGAGAAAAGCGAGATGAATAACAAGAGCACCCGACCAAATATGGCAACAGTATTCTCTTGTGGATATTCGTCGCCAATTTGTTGTGGACTTGTGGCGAAACTTCGCTGCAAAGTTGTAGTGACCAATTTGTGTCGGAAGTTAGACACGGAACAAGAAGCTAGGTTCAAAACAGTGTATTAGTGTAACAAGAAACAAGGTATTTAAAGAAAGTGTTAATCAACTATTCGTCCGTGCATAAAGTACTGCTGCCATATATGCTGCTGTTCATCTCCGTGCTCTTGACAGGCTCCAAAAGAGAATCAGTAATGTGATAGGTACCGACTTGGCGGCTCGACTACAGCCACTTTCCCACCGACGAGATGTGGCTTCCCTTTGTCTGTTCTATAAATACTTTTATGGCTTCTGTTCCAACGAGCTTGAGACACTGGTACCTCCGCAACAGGTGTTTACTCGTGCAACCAGACTGGCAACTGGGTCTCACCCATTCACAGTTAGATCAACCAAATGCAAACGACAATTCCACTCCTGCAGCTTCTTTTCCCTCACTTCCTGCCTGTTGAACTCGCTTCCTTATTCTTGCTTTCCCGACAGCTACAACCTCCAGGAATTTAAATGCAAGGTCAATACTCATCTCTTAACTACTTGACCCTACTTCTTTCCACACTGTCCTGTAGATCATTTTCCTTTCTCTCACCTTCGCAACTGTCATCACACCTGTATTCCCATCCTTCTCTTGCTCCTTTCTAACTGGGTCGTCCTTCTCCTCATTCGCCTCTAATCCTTTTACTCTTATGTAGCCCCCTGCACATCAGTGACGTTCCCGCCTTGCACGGGGTGATATGATTGATTTTTAAAAAAAATAGTAATATAGAAATAGTCCGAACATATTATTACCCTGCCTGACAAGTAGCTGTCGTCAACTGATGTTGCCTGCTGTACTTGACTGATCTAACTGCTCGTAACTGCTCTTGTTGACAAACTCAACTGCAGTATTTATTCGCCTTCCCACTTAAGGCAAAATGTGACACAAGGATTTTTTCATGTGGGTAATCTGGGCCATATAGCCCAGCCAAAAATCCCTGTTTGATGTTAACCAAACAAGACTCTAACCTTCGGCGAAGCGTCGACTGGGTCATTACTACTCTTCCGAAGGCAGAGAGTGAGACAATGCGAAAGGCAGTTACTGGTCGTAACTGCAGTATTTATCTGTCATCCCACTTCAGGCAAAATGCCACACAAGGCCATTTTAATATGGCTAACCCGGGCAATATAGCCCGTCCAAAAGCTTTTGTCTGATTTTCCCCAATCGAGACTCTACCCTTTGGCGGAGCCTCGATTGGATTAATACTCTCTGCCCGAAGTACGCAAGGTCGTAAGTGCTTTCCGGAAGTCACGCAGGTAATCTATGTGTAGCAAGAGGAGAGTCGTTTCCTCGTAGGAGAGCACCATAACTTATTTAATGCAAGAACGAATGTTTAAGATGGATTTTGACGAGAAAAAAAAACTTCCTGTAAAGATAGAGAAGAGCAGGGAGAATCAGGTATTAACAAGAACCGTACAGGGAAATGACCATTTACTTTAGCTATACATCGTATGTCCGAGTTGCAGCTGAAGTCTTTTCGAGAACACCCATTCATCGAAATAGGCGAAAATTCAGTGTCCGTTCAGTGATGATTCATTGTCTTTAGTTTGGTTTTCGAGACGTTGAATGTAAGCAGCTAGTTTTCACCCACTCAGCTGATAAACCTAGGTCAGAGGAAAGGTCAGTTACCAAGCTCTGCTCAAATAGACTTTCGGTGGTGCATTTATATACCGTTGCATACATCGGAGTATACTCTTAGGCAGGTCATTTGGAAAGAGACAGGGACCGAGAAGTGAGGATCGACTGCATTGATGTCTGAGTTATTCGAGAACTGGCAGTTCAACTAACTTTAATTTTTTTGTTTAATTTCGCTATTACTAATTCACATGTTGGGCTATTACTGATAACCATGCTTTGTCTTCTTATATTTAAAGATTAGTCCTTTATTCTCGCTGTCATGTACTTTTTTAATTAATTCACCCCAAGAAAATCAATAATGCCATTAAAACTCAAGGAGCTACTAGAAGCTACGAGGTGTGAAAGAGAATGAAAAAAACTTTCAATGGAACCGGAAATGGAAATCTTAGACAGGAAACAAAGGATAATATAAACTCCTATTGTGCGTTCTAGTGCAGTGGATATCGACTCGGAACAACAAATCGGGAAGTCGAGTTCGAATTCCAATTGAATTCCTTGCATTCAATTACACTCAAATGCTCTTGAAAAAGATATTAATCCTTCTCTTCCCTCCAGTTATAGGTTAAATAACAAGACAGATTGGGTTTTGTAGCCTTGGCTGGCAACCAGTCTACCTCTGAAAGCAAATGCGGGATAACCTTCTGTCAGTCATGTCTCTTTCGAGGCATGATCGCCCAAGCGTGTATCACGTATGGCACTTAACTGACTGACTCACTTTTTTAATGACCTGGGTATGATGATAAACTACATTCGGCAGCAATGCCTCTGATCGGGAGATTAGAGGTTTTGAGAAGCCTATAACCACATCTTAATTGCTGTTGTTCCCAGTGCCATTCTAATCCGGAGTAGTAGCACGGTTAGGGTCTCAGCTATGGGCAATCAGCGAGTCTCCAAAACAAAAACACTATAAAAGTATACGTATAATAGTAAAAATACAAGCATTACCTTTTTATATATAAATAATTGAAAAATACATGATCAGTAATACATTTTATCTATAGTTGAAGGTATATCATTTCGTTCAAAGTATATTTTGCGGGTGTTATAAAATTGAGTTCAAATAAATTAGATTTTGGTATTACATAACCCATCTTGGGTGATATTTGTATTTCTCCTAAACACTGCCGTTCTCATTTTCTCAAGCCTATCAAATACGTCTCGCGCTGCTTTCTCTGTATCTCTTTCACTCTATCCGTCCTGTGAGTATCAGATTCTCCAAACCTTCCTTCCTCATTACGTGTCCCAGGAACCTCATCTGTCTCTTCCTGATGTTAAGTATGAGTTTTCTTCTCGTTTGCATCCCCTCCAACACCTCATCGTTACTCACATGCTCGATCCACGGTAACCTTAGCATTCTTATATCAACACTACGTAATCTGCATATCCAATGTTGTTAAGATTGTGGCCGCCAATAATAAATCTTGGTAGAACTTCTCATTCTGTCAGGATTGCTTCACTGGTACGGTTGAATAAGTCCGGTGAGAAGACACATCCTTGTCGTACGCCCCTTCGTTTTTTTTTTCTGTATTTACTGAGTTCATTTTATATTTCCCTGCAATGAAACAGCTAAAAAGAAAGCACAATTTTTCCTTTTCGCGAGTAGATCTTTATGTAATTAATTTAGATCTTTATGTAATTAATTTAGTGTTTGATGACATTCCACGGCCACAACCTTACTTTCAAACGCAAGAATTATGTCATCAATATGACAAAAATAAGACTCAAGTCTTTTAATACGAACAAATAAATCTTGCTCTTTAAATCCAGCAATAATATTATACATGGCCGGGCCCGATGGACTGCCCAGAGGTATGCCATCAATGTTTCTACGTATTATCTTGTTAAAACTGAATTCAGCAGATATGGCAATGAATTCCATGACCTCAATGATGACAGAAATAAACTCGAGTTTTATTTTTACAGGTTTAAAAATCGGAATCTAAACATATTATCCATTAAAGTTATCTATAACTTCCTCAGTAAGCCCAGTGTAAAAATGAGCGCCATGTTGAAGCTTTGAAATAAGAAAAAGATTTAAGCCTAAGATTTACAAATCAGCTATTTGATTACACGACAAGCAGTGGAAGATATATATATATATATATATATATATATATATATATATATATATAATCATACTATTAGTGGGAAAGTGAATGACAACATGGTTTAACCGCTTAAAGTCTAGGCTTAACTGTTTCAATTTTACATATCATCTTTATCTGCACTTGCTTCTTCCTCTTAGGTTTATAAAATAAACCCATTCAATATTCTGCCTCCTTGAGTGGCAGTTGGGCCTTGTATAAGCTGATCGTTTTCTAACAATAAGCCTTTATCATATTACTGCGATAGATTTCAATAGTAGTAAATAGGTGAGGCAATCATCCAGTGAACAATCTTTTGCGCATGAGTAGACGTTTATTTCTTGTTTTCTGTTTAGGATAGCATTTCCGGTTCCTTTTTCTAAAGCAGTGGTTCCTAAACTTTTTTCTGTCATTTCCCCCTCCGCCCAGTTCAGATTTCCCCCTTCATGTGTATGAGAAAAAGAGCAGTAGGACTATTTACTAATTTATTTTTCAAATCTAAACTTATTCATGAATGAAACTTTGTCTGTGTGTGTATGTGTCTCTGTGTGTGTGTGTGTGCGTGTGTGTGTGTGTGTCCGTTACCTATAAACTCCGAAACGTCTGAACCGATTTTCTTGAAAATTTACACAGTTGTGCCATAAGCGTCTGCGAGTGTTGTTAGCTAGGTTTTGTGTCGAGGTACTCCCGATAAATATCGAAAATCGATAATAAAATATAATAAAAAATTCGGGTTATAGGAGTGGTCCGACTTTAATCAAATTTGGTACACTCGTAGACAAAGACATAAGAAACGATATTCAGAAGTTTCAAAGCTGCAGTTCTTACAATAGTGCAGAAAATCGATAATATATATATATATAAAAGGCAAGATGTTTGTGTGTGTGTGTGTGTGTGTGTGTGTGTGTGTCTGTTTATCTACCTGTATGTCTGTATTTTTTTCAGCCCTTTTATTTTAGTTTTTGCTTCGGGTTTGGCTCTAAGTAGTTTTGATTGTAGTTCTTAGTCTCAGCCATGATACCATTTACTCGGAGGACTTATTTAGCCTTCAAAATTCAGTTTACAACGAAAAAACACATTTGATATCGATACCAGGAAATCAAAATTTGACTTACATCCATTCATTTTTCTTTTAGTCTACGGTTTCGCTTTAACTGGAAACAACTATTTCTTTTTAGTCTTTCTTGCCAACGTCCAAAGATTCTGAGCTCCAGGACCATGGATTAGTTTTTTCATTACACCCGAGCAGCGCCGGTCTATACTGCTAGTGTACACATATACTGATAAAATTATAGTTACAGAGTAATGTCAATAGAGAACAGTTAGTAACAACTAAGCATAGCCACAGAGAACAGTTAGTAACAAATAAAAGGACTTTTGTTTGCTCTTCTACTTCAGAATTAAATTAGCGAGAAAGGTGATGCTGCTTCTTGTGCACTAGTGTATCAATATCAGAGTTAGTTTTGACAAGCTCACAATGTACGTTACATTCCACCTCCAGTCGATCTCTCTCTCTCTCTCTCTCTCTCTCTCTATCTCTCTCTCTCACTCACTCACTCACTCTCTCACAGGCATGAGAAAATCCATTGGCTCACTTGCGCCCTCTATATATAAATTTACTCGGGCCACAAGATTAGCAACTAGGTCACACCCTTTTACTGTGAAACCAATAAAATGTAAAAGCAAATTCTATTCCAGTAGCTTCTTTTCTCGCACTTCCCGCCTCTGGAATTTCCTTTCGTTTACTTGCTTTCCCCGGCAACTACAATCTCCAAGAATTTAAATGTAAAGTCAATAGTCATCTCCTATCTCACTAACCTGCATCCTCTCTCTCATGCTCCTTTCTCCGTCCACCCCACTCCCATTAGTATTCTTATGCTTCTCTTACCCACTTCCTGACACCCCTTATTACCTGTCACTCTTTCTCATAACTTTCCTCCGATGTAACCCCCTGAAAAACAGTGGCAGTAAAATGCCTTGCTTGGGGTGATAGAATTATGAAAAAAAAATTGAGATTTTTTATTTGGTAGGTAGTGTAATTATTCCCCCCCCCCCCCCCCCCACCGGTAGCTTCAAATTTCCTCCCAGGATAAAATTTCCCCCAGTTTGGGAATAGCTGTTCTAAAGCCTTCTCATTCTCTTTCATTCTCAGTAACCCTTTGCATCTTAGTGACATTATCGCCTTTCTTAAGGTGAAATGATTAAAAAGAAATTGTCTAAAGTCTGATCTCTTGTGACTTAGTTAATTCATTAACCTCAATAAGCTATTGTCGCAAGTTCGAGCCCCGCTAGATGTTCCACTGCTGCAGTCTGAAACTAGATTACGCTAACCTCAAGAAATAATTACAGAACCTATATATGGGTGCGTACATCAAAGACACCTTCTTACGTGTGGCCTGTCTCAACCTATTTACCTGGCCTCAGGTAAATTGCAGCTGTGGTGACTTTTTTCCAAAACAACATTTGCGTCTAACCGCACAGACCACAAACGATAAATTGATTATATTTTTTTGTTATTTCATATTATCTTTATTTTTCTTCACCAGAAAGCGACAAAATAAAAAAATAAAAAAAATAAACGTGTCAAACAGGCTTACAACAGACAAGACAGTCGCTTTGTCTATGAATCCGTTTCTTCCTTTATCACCCCCAGTGCCACCGACAACGACGACGGCGACAAACGAAGATGATGTCATCTTTTTTTGCTGTCATTGTCACACAACTTCCATCTCCACATTCGTCACTCCAACTCTTTCAATAGCCCAAAGCAAAAAATAAAAATAAAAAAATAAAAAATAGGGCTTCCTTTCTATTGTCTCCGTCAAGCGAAACAAAATTCTAAATCATTTTCTGCTCGTAATAAAAGTAATCTGTCATCATCACTACAAAATAATTAATTTACTTTTTATTTTTAAACACCGATTTATTCGGGATTGCTTCTTCACTTTTTTTAATTTTTTGTGTACTCTCAGGATGGAAGCGATTATAGCCCTCCACAACTTTCTGTCCCTTGTAGCATTTAATAATTTCTTTTCTTTTTTTTTTTTTTTTTTTGATGCGCGTTATGGTGCAAAGTATATCGGTTGGAACAAGAAATCTGAAAGCCGAGTTGCATTCACTTACGCGCAAATTCCCTTATGAAAGGTACTAATCATTCTTACTCCAGCTGTGGGTTAAATAGAAGGAAAGATTGGGTTCTGTAGCCTTGGTTGTCAACCAGTGTACCGCAGAAAGAAATGGGTAACTTCTGCGGAAAAAACAGTCAGTAATGACTCGCGACAGGTTTGCTGAAGCGTGTATCAAGTATGGCACTTAACTGACTGACTTTTTGATATTTCTCCTAAAATCTGATCAGCCATTTTTTAATCAAGCCCATCAAGTATGTCATGCACTTGTTTCTTCTGCTATTCTTTCCTTCAATCTATCCAGTGAGTACCAGATTTTCCAAGCCCTCTTACCTCATTACATGCCCTAGAAATTTCAACTGCCTCTTCCTGGTTTTCAGTATGTTAACATTTTTTTTTTCTAAAAATTAATCGCTACATTGTTTTACTCTCTTTTAGCACAATAGGGTTTGTAAATTTGTTTATATTTTTATAAAAGTCTATTTTTGTGTTTATATTTCTATAAAGTCTATTTTTGTGTTTATATTTCTATAAAGGTCTATTTTTGTGTTTATATATCTATAGAAGTCTATTTTTGTGTTAATATTGCTCTAAAAGTCTATTTTTGTGTTTATATTTCAAAAAAGTCTATTTTTGTGTATATATTTCTATAAAAGTCTATTGTTTGTTTATATTTCTATAAAAGTCTATCTTTGTGTATATATTTCTATGAAAGTCTATTTTTGTGATTATATTTCTATAAAAGTCTATTTTTTGTATATATTTCAATAAAGGTCTATTTTAATGTAAATATTTCTATAAAAGTCTATTTTAGTGTTTATATTTCTATAAAATTCTATTTTTGTGTAAATATTTCTTTAAAAGTTTATTTTTGTGTTTATATTTATTTTATATGAAAATATTTCTATATAAGTCAATTTTTATGTATAAATTTCTATAAAAGTCTATTTTCGGGTTTATATTTCTATAAAAGTCTATTTTTGTGTCTATATTTCTATAAAAGTTTATTTTTGTGTATATATTTCGTAAAAGTCTATATTTGGGTATATATTTCTATAAATGTCTATTTTTGTGTATATATTACTATAAAAGTCTATTCCTGTGTCTAGATTTCTATAAAAGTCTATTTTTGTGTATATATTTCTATAAAATTCTATTTTTGTGTTCATGTTTCTATAAAAGTCTATTTTTCTGTTTATATTTCCATAAAAGTCTATTTTGGTGTTTGTATTTCTATAAAGTCCATTTTTATGTAAATATTTCTATAAAATACTATCTTTGTGCTTATATTTCTATAAAAGTCTATTTTTGTGTTTACATTTCTATAAACGTCTATTTTTATGTAAATATTTCTATAAAACTATATTTTTGTGTCTATATTTCTATAAAAGTCAATTTTTGTGTTTATATTTCTTTTAAAAGTATATTTTTGTGTTTATATTTTTATAAAAGTTTATTTTTATGTTTATATTTCTATAAAAGTCTATTGTTTGTTTATATTTCTATAAAACTTTATTTTTAAGTAAATATTTCTATAAAAGTCTATTTTTGTGTTTATATTTCTATAAAAGTCTATTTTTGTGCATATATTTCTATAAAAATCTATTTTTGTGTTTATATTTCTATAAAAGCCTATTGTTGTGTTTATATTTCTATAAAAGTCTATTTTTGTGTATTTATTTCTATAAAAGTCTTTTTTGTGTATATATTTCTATAAAAGTTTGTTTTTGTGTTTATATTTCTATAAAAGTTTATTTTTGTGTATATATTTCTATAAAAGTCTATTTTTGTGTATATATTTCTATAAAAGTGTATTTTTGTGTATAAATCTCTATAAAAGTCTATTTTTGTGTATATATTTCTATAAAAGCCTATTTTTATACCTTCATAGAAGTTTGACTTCATTTTTGGGGTTAACTATTTACCCATAGCTGGGACCCTAACAGATGTTACCTCTCCGGGTCAGATTTGGAACTGGGAACAACAGCAATTAAGAGGCACTTCTATGCTCTTCGCAACCTCCAAATCAGAGCCCTTGCTGCTAGATGCAGTTTACTGTCATAACCAGGACAATTATATTTTTTGTTTACGCCTGTGCATTTATGTCTGATTGTGCTGTCGTTGAACAAATTATTGGTCACACTTGCAGCAAAGGATCATTCTCTTTCATGCTCATTTTAAAATTTAAAATAAATGTGCTATCTTGTAGTACTATATTTTTGTGTATGTTCGAAGTTTTGCTTCCACACGGCAATAGTCTTTGCTGGAGTTGATGTAATATGAATGCCAATAAGATAGATTCCAAAAATATTCACTTGCCTCAATTGAAGCTGGAAAATTGGCAACTTATCCCACCTTGGAAAAGTGCTGTCGCCACCCATGTGCGTGTTTGTGAGGAAAACTTTCATTTTCCAGACAGTTTTACTCGTTTTAGCGCAATGGGGTTCGACATAAAAGACGGCTCTCCCCTGTTACGAAGATAATGTGTGTCCCACGAAAAGCAAACAATACAACAGGCAACTCGTGGCGTATATAGACAAGTGTTACCAAGAAAATTGACACTCCCAATCAGCATGAGATTTTATGCAAGAAGGATACTGAGAATTTATGGTAAAAATAGGTGAGCAACGAGAAGGTTTTAAGCAAAATATGTACTGCTTTGATGTTCGTTGTGATGCAGTGGATATCAACTCGGAACAAGAAATCGGAGTTCGAATTCCTGTTGAATTCCTTGCATTCACTTATGCGCAAATACCCTTGGGGAAGGTATTAATCTGTCTCTTCCCTCCAGTTATGGGTTAAATAATAGAACGGATTAGGTTCTATAGCCTTGGTTGGCAACCAGTTTTCCGCAGAAAGCAATGGCAACCTACTGCGGGATTATCTTTTGCCCAGTCAGTTCTGTCTCTTTCGAGACATGATCGCCCAAAGCGTGTATCACGTATGGCACTTAACTGACTGACGTACTGCAAGTCAGGTGATATTTACAATAAACGCTGAAATATTTGGAACGCACAACGAGGAACGTGAGGCTCGAGAATTTAACACGCGCAGAACAGACCAAAGGCAAGAGAATCAACAGATTAACAAAAAAAAGTTATTAAAAAGATTACAAAAACTTTATGAAAAAGATTATAAAACGTTTATTAAAGAAATATTGTAAAATATTAAAAAGATTATAGAAACATTATTAAAAATATTATTAAGGAAGATTATCAAAATTAGTATTAAAATGATTATCAAAAATACATTATCAAAATGAGATTATAAAAAAAGGTTTGTAAAAAAGATTATTACAAGAGATTAAAAATTATAAAAAGATGGTTAAAAATATTAAAACGGTTATTAAAGAAAGATTGTAAAATATTACCAAAAATATTATTAAAAAAGATTATAAAAATATTATTAAAAATATTATTAAGGAAGATTATCAAAATTATTATTAAAAATGATTATCAAAAATACATTATCAAAATGAGATTATAAAAAGTGTTTGTAAAAAGATTATTACAAGAGATAAAAAATGTAAAAAGGTTATTAAAAATATTATTAAAAAGTAATAGCAATTAGTAAGAAAAAGAAAATAATTAGAGACTATTAAAAACAAAAGTATACGAAATCTTATTCAAAAATATTATTAAAAAAACGATGACCAATAAAATATTATAAAAGGAAAATTATTTTCATTTACTGACGTTAAAAAAATCGAAACTTACTGCCATTTTACCGTCTTCCTGGTAAACGAAACTATAGCAGAACTAGAAGTATAGCCCAGCGTTGCTCGGGTGTAATGAAAGCTTTAAAACGAATCCATGATTCTGGAGCTAAGACTCTTTGAACGTTGGCACGAAAGACTAAAGAGTAATAGTTGTTTCCAGTTAAAGCGAAACCGTAGACTGAAGGAAAAATAAATGGATGTAAGTCAACTTTTGATTTCCTGCTATCGATATAAAAAAGTTTTTTTGTCGTAAACTGAATTTTGAAGGCTAAATAATCCTCTGAGTAAATGGTATCATGGCTGAGACTAAGAACTACAATTATACCTACTTAGTGCCAAACCCAAAGCAAAAACTAAAATAAAAGGGCTGAAGAAAATACAAACATACAGGCAGATAAACACACACACACACAAACATTTTGCCTTTTATATATATTATCGATTTTCTGCACTATTGTAAGAACTGCAACCTTGAAACTTCTGAATATCGATTCTTATGTCTTTGTCTATGAGTGTATGAAATTTGATTAAAATCGGACCACTCCTTCTATAACCCGATTTTTTCGATTATCGATTTTTGATATTTATCGGCGGTACCTCGACACAAAACCTAGCTAAGAACACTCGCAGATGCTTATAGTACAACTGTGTAAATTTCCAAGAAAATCGGTTCAGACGTTTCGGAGTCTATAGGTAACGGACACACAGGCACACACACACACAGACAAAGTTCCATTTATAAATAAGTTTAGATTATCATTTCCTGCAAATGAAAAAACATTCGTTTAGATTTATTTATAATAAAGAAGTTGCTTTGATCTTGTATGTGTTAGTGTCAAAATAAACATATTCTTCGCTCTCAGATACCAGTTCGTTTTTTTCTGAGTCGTCTCTTCTTCTTACACAACACTAGAAGTAAGATCAGATGACTCACGCAACCAGGCCGAGTAACAGATAAGAATAACCATTAATCCGTTTTTAATATAATAATGTTTACCCAGTATAAGTCCCAAAAGTCACTCTTACAGAGTAATAGTTAAGAGGCACTGTTTATGAGAATATGTCGGGAAGATATCGGTTAACTCTAAACCTGAACAGGTTAAGATTGTAGTGACCGAGGAAGCATTCTCTTCGGAATTGGTTTCACAAAGTAGCGGTTCGTGGAAAGAAGATGCTTGAGTGGAAATTCTCATTAGTGAATGGGAGTGTTTTAATACAATGGGCGAACGAATTTTAGTCTTGGTTACAGAGTAAGGGGCACTCAATATGAGGAAAATAACGGTTAAATCTAGACTTGAACTAGACAGGATTGTAGCGATCAGGGAAGCATCGACTTAGGAGTCCGTTCCACAATGCAGCGGTTCTTGGGAAGAAGCTGGTCGAGTAAAACATTCGCTACAATGCGTATGACATGGAAGATCTTAACATAGAAGGTTGGAACTAGTAGAATTAAAAGAATAAAGCTTGTAAGAATATGCATAGATTTGTCTGTGGCAAATGTGTTGTAGGAAAAAATAACTCATCACCCACAAGGTCGCAGAGACGTTGTTGGGCTCTATCAAACTTGCAAAGTGAATATTTGGTAGTACTTCTTCTTAGTAGTACTAAGTGAATATTTGGTAGTACTTCTTCTTACTTCTTGGTAGTAGCTAATGTAGGGGTAACAGGTGGAGTCAGGTACCTACTGATACGGTAGAGAGAGCTGATCACTTTCCGGTTATCTTTTGCGATGGATCGAGTTCCACTTGAGATCTGTGTTGAGTTTAAGCTCCAATAGGCGTTTAAGGTACAGAGATTTACTTTAAGAACCCCCGTTCATCGCGATAGGCGAACAATTAATTAATTTATACTTTCACGGCTTCTGCTCCGAGGAACTTACCTCACTGGTGCCTCCTATATACCGCAGAAAGCAATGGCAACCTAACTGCGGGATAATCTTCTGCCCAGTTAGTCATGTCTCTTTCGAGACATGATCGTCCAAAAGCATGTATAACGTATGGCACCTAAACTGACTGGACCCAGATGCCCGTTTATTTTATTTTATTTTACACTTTTTTTTTTTCAATCGGTACGTTTAAATAAAATTAAATCAAATATTCAAACGAACCTTTTTTCAATAACATAATTTAGTCACTTGTGGAAGACCGGAGAACGGACTGACCGAAAAATATCAGACACAAGAACCAAAGTTAGTACGGAAATATAACTTAAATAAATGAATAACAATTCTATTTTAGCAGCGAGAAATTTGGGAAAACCGGCGTACGTTGTGTTTACGACAACGTTTCATGTGTTCTTTGGTCATCGTCAGGATAGGTTTTAGAACATTAAATCATTACTTTCTGCTTTTGAAAACAAATTAATTTTAAATGCATTTCCAACTTGCCATTTTTTTTCCAGTTTATGTTTTCTATTCCGAATTTACGAGCAATAGGATTGGAAAGTACTGTCTGACAGACATATCACACTTTGCCCGTCTGAAAGGAATCTGCTATCATTTACCGAGTCGATTAACACATTGGCCAAAACCCATAATGCGCAGGCAATGTAACAGTAATCAGTACCAAAAAAAAAAAAGTCGTTTCAACATGTTCAAATATTCAACGTGTTTGCCTACGCAATTTTTCATTATCCTTACCAGCTAATTTCTGATAAATAAACCTTATTTGTGTGCAACCATTATAAATGCCTTCGTCTCTGCTTTTAACTCTTCACTATTGTTATTATTATGCATAGCATTATTTTTCAATTTCTGCTATGGTCACACTATTTACCAAGTCTGCGGGAAGGTCTAAGGTAGATAGTGGTGTGTTGTTTTGGCGACATTTCATGATTTATTTTTCTAATTCCCATAACATAGCTAGCGTTACATAGACAAAATTTTTTTAGTGTGAAAACTGTACTTATGAAGACACTGGCAGTATAGCCCGGCGTTGCTCGGGTGTAATGAAAGCTTTAAAACGAATCCATGGTTCTGAAGCTCAGTGTCTTTGGACGTTGACACGAAAGACTAAAGAGTAATAGTTGTTTCCAGTTAAAGCGAAACCGTAGACTGAAAGAAAAATTAATGGATGTAAGTCAAATTTTGATTTCCTACTATCGATATCAAATAAGTTTTTTTCGTCGTAAACTGAATTTTGAAGGCTAAATAAGTCCTCTGAGTAAATCATGGCTGAGACTAAGAACTACAATTATACCTATTTAGAGCGAAACCCAAAGCAAAATCTAAAATAAAAGGGCTGAAAAAATACAGACATGCAGGCAGATAGACACACACACACACACACACACGCAAACATTTTGCCTTATATATATATATATATATATATATATATATATATATATATATATATATATATATTATCGATTTTGTGCACTATTGTAAGAACTGCAACCTTGAAACTTCTGAATATCTTTTCTTGTGTCTTTGTCTATGAGTGTATGAAATTTGATTAAAATCGGACCACTCCTTCTATCATCCGATTTTTTCGATTATCGATTTTCGTTATTTATCGGAGGTACCTCGACACAAAACCTAGCTAAGAACACTCTCAGATGCTTATAGTACAACTGTGTAAATTTTCAAGAAAATCGGTTCAACCGTTTCAGAGTCTATAGGTAACGGATACACACACACACACACACACACACGCAAAGTTTCATTTATAAATAAGTTTAGATTTTTTTTGTATTTCTCTTAAGTTGGGATTTCCAAAGATTTTTCAGTGTGTTTTTGTGTTCCTTTTTTACCATTCCAAGCGCAACTACTATGACTTTTTTATTCTAGTTTTATTATTATTATTATTATTTTTATTTTTATTTTATTTTATTTTTTTTTTCTTGTCAGAACTATCTGGGTTGATGAACATTTTGGCGACCGGAATAAAGTGAACAAAATCAAATATTCAAACGAAACTTTTTTCAATAACATAATTTAGTCACTTGTGGAAGACCAGAGAACGGACTGACCGAAAAATATCAGACACAAGAACCAAGGTTAGTAGATAAATATAACTTAAATAAATGAATAACAATTCTATTTAGCAGTGAGAAATTTGGGAAAACCGGCGTACGTTGTGTTTACGACATCGTTTCATGTAATCTTTGGTCATCGTCAGGATGGGTTTTAGAACATTGAGAAATCATTACGAATTCTTAGGATTTATTTTGGTTGGTTGGTTATTTTTGTTTAGGAATATATCAAGCTCTGTGTGTTATTTAATACTAAAATCTAAATATTTTGTACCCAGTTTTTATTTTTTTTAGAAATAAGAATGGTTTAGTGGTACATGTCTTACTACTTGACCCATTGCTTTGGGAAAGTAGTGGGTTCATACTCTCCCATTAATTCCCAAGCGGTCACCATCTAGGTACTAACCAGGCTTGACGTTGCTTAACTTCATTGATCGTACGGAAACATGTGTTTCAACGTGATGTCGCCGTAAGCCCATTATACCATACTTTCATGCAAGCCTACAGCACCTGGTATTCCCAAGCGGTCACCCATCTAAGTACTGACCAGGCTCAACGTTGCTTAACTTCGGTGATCGAGCGAGAACCGGTGTATTCAACGTGATAGGCCGTAAGCACGCACATCCGCCACTAAACGCTTACAGCACGTGGTATTCCCAAGTGGTCACCCATCTAAGTACTGATCAGGCTCGACATTGCTTAATTTCGGTGTTTTCAACCTGTGTTTCGACGTGAAATAACCATAAACTTAGATTAGGTGAATAGTAACCTGCGGCAACCAAATATCGATTGCTTACATCAAGAGGATAAACAGAATAAGTTAAATAGCGATCTAAATATTTAATAAAACATCTTTGTATTTTTCTTTTCGTAATCAAGAACGTTTCAAATATAAATTTATGTATCACCCCCTCAGTCAGTGAGCTGTTCCAAATCTGTAGAGAACATACTACCTCATTGATGATCACACTTCGGTTCTGCATTACCACCTCTCGACCATGCTGAATTTTCTCATCAATGGTGGAAGTTGACGGATGCCCTGCTCCTTTTCAGGGTCGTCACGCTTGTTCGGCCACTTAAATTTCTCGATCCACTCATACCCATTTCTAAGTGGTAGTGTACTGTCGCCGTATTATATTAAAAGCCCCCAATAAATTTCAGTTCGTGACACACCTTTCGACCAGAGAAATCGGATCACTACTCTTTCGGATCGCTGCACTTTGTTTCTCTTTGGTGCACACTGCTAGCTGAACGGCCATGTTTACACTGTAAGAGCAGTAAGAAAAACTGGTGCGATCAAGTTCAATTTACGTGACCACAAATAGTGCCAACTATAAGTATGCATGAACAGAGGGCAGTGTGAAAAACCTGGAGATATGTTTTGGTGAAAATGCGGATAATTTTGTCTTAGCCTCGTAATGATTAGAAGAGAAGCTAGAATGCATATTAATGAACCGACGAGTGAGCAATGTTGAATCTTAAGTCTCATTCAACTATTAATGTCCCCGCCTGAATTCTGAAATTCTTTTCGCTAATTTAATCTTCTTTAAGTTTATAATTAGCTGTCTATTGTTCTAGTTATCTTGCTATTTCTTACGCTTGTGCAACTCTATACAGTAATAATCTACTTGGGCCTTGTATTGGATGAACTGACGAAAACATGCAGCAAGGGCGGGAGATAGTAATGGCGAACCAGCGAGTTAATCATCGATAAGTTACCATGTTCCTCGCAGAATTGAATCACTGTTCCTCCTTGGGGCACCTTGTTTACATAGCAGCAAGAAAACTGGAGCGATCCCGTGACCACAATAATACCAACTATAAGCACGTGTGAGCAGAAGGTAGTGAGGCAAACCAAAATATATGTTATGGCAAAAGGGCGGATAATTTTTGTCTTATCCTCGTAATGATTAGAAGACAAGTTACAGTGCATATCCCTAAAACTTAACTTTGTTGAAACCTGAATTCTTTATGAATCGCTCAGTTCATATCCAATATTTATAATCCTCGTCACCGATTTTCGATTTATAGAACGCGGGGAGACTTTTTGGGAAAAAAGTGTGTTTTATACGCAGTGAAATTGGGTATTATTTTTGTTGTAAGAGAAAGAGTAATAAAATGAAAGAAAGAAATATATTTTTTCTTCTTTTTTTCTGTCTGCTTCTCTTTGATTAATCATTCTCTCGCTCTTTCTTTTTTCTCTTCTTCACACATTCTACCCGCTTTTTTCTTCTCTCTTTCTTTTTTTTTTCATTCACACTCTTTGTTTTCTCCCGTTTTCACCCTTTCTTCGTTTTCTTTCTCTCATTGTTTTCCTCTCTCTTTAATTTTCTCTTTCACCATCTAATTACTTTCTCTCACTCTTTATTTTATGATTATCTCTTTCTTTCTTTTTTGTCTCAATAGCTTTCCCGCTCTTTTCTCTTTGACACACAATCTATCTCTTCTCTCTACCCTTCTCTCTCTCTCTCTCTCTCTTTCTGTTTACGCAATTATTGTTTTACCTCTTTCTTTGTTTTCGCTCTTACCCACTTTGTTTTCTTGATTTTTTCTTTCTTTTTCTATTTTCATTCTTTCTTTGTTTATCGATATCTTTCCCTCTCTCGTATCCTCCCTCTTTTTTTCTTTTTTTAATTTCTTTATCTCTCCCTTTCTCTCAATCTCTCTCTCTCTCTCTCTCACTCTCTCTCTCTCTCCCTCTCCCTGGCACACACTTGATTTACTTCTTTCTCTTTATTGTTTTATCTCTTTCTTTGTTTTTTTCCTTTACCTCCCTCTATTAATTTTTTCTTTTCTCCCTTTCCTTCTTTGTTTTTCCAATTTCTTTCTTTCTCTCTCTCTCTCTCTCTCTCTCTCTCTCTCTCTCTCTCTCTTTCTCTCTCTCTTGGTTTGTTTTTTTAAATTTTTTCTCTCTATATCTCTTACTCTCTCTTTCTCTCTTGTTTTTCACAATTTCTCTTTATTGTTTATCTCATTCTTTTTTTCTCCCTTGCGTTTTCCTTCTTTTCTCATTTCTTTCTTTTTTGTTATTTTTTCTTGCCCTCTTTGTTTTCTCAATATCCTTATTTCTCTCTCTCTCTCTCTCTTTTTCTCTTTCTCTTTCGTACTCTCTATCTCTGTTTTCTTTACCTGTCTCTTTTTTAATTCTTTTTTTCTTTCTTTCTCTCTTGGTTTACTCAGCTTCTCTCTATTTTTATGTCTTTCTTTGTTATCTCCCTTACTCTCACATTGTTTTCTTTCTTTCTTTTCTCAATATCTCTCTCACTCTCTCGTGCCCTCTCTCTCTATTTTCTTTGCCTCTTTTTATTTTTCTCTCTCCCTCTCACTCACTCCCCTTGTTCTAATCAATCTCATTCTCTTCTTTCTCTTTCACACTGCTCGCAACGTTCTCATATAATTTTGCTTGGCAAACACAGTCCGCAGCATAGTGGGTGGTCATGTCCATTCCCGGATTTTATTTTTTCGAAATCATTTTCACCGTATTTACTCTGACATCACGCTTACCTCAAATTGGGTCTGTCTACACGAAATCAACTGACCGACTTTTAAACATACGACGAAATCGTAAGTGGGTGCTATCCCACGAAAACATACACGCGCACATGCACACAATCACACACACATTCACGAATACAATCTAATGCATATGCACGACCACACACAAACACATATACGAGATGCTAATAAAATATATCCACGTATGTAAATATACAGAGCGAGAGACAAATGCACTTGTGTATATTCAACTATATATATATATATATATATATATATATTATGTGTGGTTTTAGGCAGCATTTTTTCATTAATGCATGTTTCATTAAATAATAT
>JBBBDQ010001960.1:1982500-2115000 GCA_037127315.1 Ascarosepion bandense
TCATGTATCAATGTGCGCATCTGGAAGTTAACTTGCCATATTTCCTTTCGAAAAAGAAAACATTTTCTCGTATGTGTTCTGTCGCAGATAATTCAAAACTAAATTAGATTGGTCTTGACTGAATAGGACAATTAAACCTTTCTGAAATTTTTCCCAAATATGTGTTCAATACATTTAATCTCACGTCGGATTCTGGTATTGAAAATCGTTTCACAGACAAACTTAAAAATATGTTTAGTACCGTTTTTTGCGTTGTGGTGCAGTGGATATCGGCTCGGAACGAGAAATCGGGAAGCCGAGTTCGAATTCCAGTGGAATTCCTTGCGTTCACTTACACGCAAATACTCTTGGGAAAGGTATTAATCCGTAACTTCCCTCCAGTTATGGGTTAAATAACAGGACAGATTGGGTTCTATAGCCTTGGCTGGCAACCAGTCTACCGCAGAAAGCAATGGCAACCTACTGCGGGATAATCTTCTGCCCAGTCAGTCATGTCTCTTTCGAGACATGATCGCCCATAGCGTGTATCACGTATGGCACTTAACTGACTGGCTGAATATAATAGTTGGAAACATTTAAAATTTGTACTGGCCATAAAGTGGGGGTCGGTTTTCTATTGTTATTAAGTAATAAACTGATCCCCCACTAATTATACTTAATATAATAATGTAATATAATATTTCTCTTCTCCCTCCAGCTATGAGTCAAATGACAAGACAGATTGGGTTCTATAGCCTTGGCTGGCAAACCAGTCTACCGCAGAAAGCAATGGCAACCTACTGCGGGATAATCTTCTGCCCAGTCAGTCATGTCTCTTTCGAGACATGATCGCCCATAGCGTGTATCACGTATGGCACTTAACTGACTGACAAAATTATAACTATTCTGAAATTAAAACCGGGTTCTAAATCAATTTTTAGATTAAAAAAAGGGCCAGTACCCTAAGCAGATCTGAATCTGATTGAAAAAGAACTGCAATGTCTTCAGCAAGAAGGTGATATAGAGTCAGTTAATTACTTCGCGTGGGAAGCTCCTATTGTAGTTGTTAAAAAGACGAATAGAAAAGTTCAGATGTGTGCTGATTATTCAATCAGTTTGAATGATTCTTTGGATGCACATCAGTATCCACTTCTTATTATTAACTGTTGTAGGACCTCCCCTTTTTCTTTAATAATGGACTCGACATGAGTATACATATACTCCTGCCATAGTCAGTTACCGAGAGATACCGAAGTTTCACTGAGAATACCGCGTCAGTAGTCATAGTAGCTCTGAGCTCCCTTCAGCCAGAATAGTATTACACAGCACCCGTCTGCTCCGACGTGGACACACTAATTCTAGTACGGTTTCACTTCAAAGACGTGTACATATATGCATTCCTTACTAATCGTATTCCTGGTTTACCAATCTGCGTTCAAGTTTGTATCTTTACGTTTAATATAACATATTTTTCTAGCTCAATAACTGTTTTGTTGTTTATTATTTTGTGCCGTTCCTCACCCGGTATCCACAACATTAACACCGACAAAAGTTTAATCAGATTTGACCATCTTAACTTCGCTGTCAAACCAGAACCAGCCATTTTCTAACAGACAATGGAAACCATGCTGACCAGACTAACAGGAGATGCAGCATTTATGAATGACGTCATTGTTTCAGAAAAAAATTCAAAATTAACTTTTGCAAAGTTTAATTTCTGTTTTCAGGCGAATTTAACAAAACGAATTCTGTGTCAAAGCTTAAAAGTGTGAATATTTTCGATTTATTTTCGACAAAAATGGTAGACTACCAGACCCTGAAAATATCTCAGGATCTTAGTAATAAAAACACATGCCAGCACTACCAAATGTAACAAAGTGACATTCTTTCCTTGGCTTGGTTAGCCACTAAAATGCTTTTTCTCTAAACTTTATCGAGTTCGTGCACTTCTCAAAGATGCTGCATGGGAGTGGTCTGACGCGTATCAGGTGGCCTTCGAAAAGGTTAAGTCCTTACTTTCTTTCAGTTTTTTTTGCTGACACACTAGAGCCTATTCATGGATATCGTTGTGGTCTCTAATGCTTCCAATTATGTTACTGGAGCTATAATTTCTCCAAGTTCCCCCTGATGGCAGCCAAAATGCAATAGCTCACGCATCCAGATCACTGACACCAGCAGAGCGTAATTATAGCCAAATTGAAAAAGAAACATTAGCAATAGTTTTGTTATTAAAAGGTTCCACAAAATGCTGTATAGACGTCATTTCACTCTGATCACAGATCACGTGTTAAAGCATGAAAAACCTGTTCTTTTTTTTTACAAACATTTTAAAACATTATTCATAGCTGATTCTATTAATGTAATTATTTTATTTAACACCTGCATAAACATGGCATTACATTTAGGATCATTTTCACGTTGTAATGAGCGCTTAGAAATTTTTCAACCGTTATATTTGCAGCAAGAAGAAACTCTACAGTAATTTTTAGCAACACAGTTTTGTGGTTATTTTTGTTACCACAAGTCGCACCCCTGACGATGATTTCGGAAGAAGATTAAAAGTACTTGGGAACATTGAGAAATTAATGATAATAACATCTGTCAAAGGTACAGATCATTTCTAACATCTTTCAATTATAATAAGCGAAAGATTATCCGTGAGTATGAACGAATTTTATAAAAAAAAATAAGCAGACCCAATGTTTGCAATTTATTTAATCTGACGTGTCTAAAAGAAAATTTACTGATATATATATATATATATATATATCAGTAAATTTTCTTTTGTTATATATATATATATATATATATATATATATATATAACACATATATATATAACACATAGAACACACACACATATATTTAACACACACACACACATGTATACATATGTGTGTGCGTGCGTGTGCGCGGTATTCTATTGTTCAGTCAAGTGGCAGGGCGTAGAGAGGTCAAATGTACAGGGGCTCAACTTAGGGATTGAGCCATCGAGGAAAAACTCGTCGTCATGCGCTTTCTGTGGGCAGAGGGAGTCAACTCTGCAGAAACCTCACACCGTATGTGAATGCATTCTGAAACACGCAACATGTATCAACGAAAGATAGATGAATGGGTAGAACGCGTTCTGGTCAGCCATTAATATCGCGCATGGTGGAACACACTGACAGGGAGGATGTCTAGAGCAGGAAAGACTAACAGCATTCATAGATTATTTTCTTTTTCACTCTATTATATAGGTATATAGATTTTTTATTTATTTTATAAGATTGCTCTATTTTGTATCGAACACTTTTAAAAAGAAAATTCTACGAACTGTGGAACTTGGCTACATTTGTTCATATTCTTACTAAGACACACAAACACAATCAACAAGCACACACACACACACACACACACACACATATATATATATATATATATATATATATATATATATATATATATATTTTAATCGTTTCACCCCAAGCAAGGCATTCCACTGCCACTATTGCGCTTGGGGCTACATAGGGGAAGGTAAATAGAAAGAGTGGTTAGATATAGGAAATATCAGAAGGGGGATGATAGATAGTTTGGTGGATGGGAAGAGTGTTTGAAAGAATGGAAGCGAGTTATTGTGTTAGGAGGTGTCTACTGACCTTACATTTAAACTCCTGGAGATTGTAGCCGTCGGGGGAAGCAGTCATGTGGAAGGGAATTCCACAGTCGGGAAGTACGAGAAAAGAAACTGTTGGAGTAGAAGTTGCGGTTGCAGTTGCATCGCTCATTCAGTAATGAATTAGAGCACTGTAGCTACTGGCGCATGATACATCACACGCTAAAGGTTTGGATCCTTCGACCAAGCGCCTATGACTCAGAGTTAGAATCGCGGACTGACGCCAATTCGGTCAGGTTTCAAACATGGGTAAAAGCAATCGGATGTCTAACCGTACTGATGAGCTGTGATACAGCGAATCAGATCTGTCTGCGGATGACTATATATATATATATATATATATATATATATCGTCACGTATTTCTAATAGCTTAGGTGACATATGTAATCTATGTGTAACAGAAAAAATTAAGATTTTGAAATTTCAATATCATAATAAATGTAAAGAAATCATTAATATGTGTCGTCACCGGAATAAATTTAAATTTCAATTCTTCTATTTATTCACGATAGAATCTGTCTTTTACATAAACTAGGTTTTAAAACTTGTTGAATCAGTAACCTTTTTCTCCTACCTACCATTACTAACCCAATAGTCAAGCCACATTCCTCCCACTACTAAAAGAGAATTTACTACTACGATTCCCCTGGCTTAACCCTATAAAAACCAACATTTCCCACCCCTTCATTTACTATCACATGCTTCCGGTATAAGAATTTTCCCCATTGTTTGATTAAACAGCGTTGACAATGCATGTCTTGAACTGACATATTGAAATAGCTATTCTCCGCTAAATATCTGAATTTACAGATAAATAATCTAATATATATATATATATATATATATATATATATATATATATAGGATAAAGTGCGGATGGAAGAATAGTTTGTATAAAAAACACTATTTTTAAAATAGTGCTCAATACAAAGTAGAGCGAATAATATTTATTTAGAATTTATAACATAAATATGCTATGATATCACTACAAAAGTAGCCATTTTGTTTCGACACTATCTGTGTCTTATCAAGTGATGAGATTTATTTCAAATTTATAAGACACAGATAAACTAATTTTATAGTGATATTATAACATATTTATGCTATAAATTCTAAATATATATATATATATATAGCGACACAGATTGTCACCAAATCGGTCGAGTTTCGATTCCGGTCGGTGGCAAGTAGATGCATAGCTACACTGATGAGCTGTGATACAGCAAAACAGGCTTGTATGTGAATGACATATATATATATATATATATATATATATATATATATATATAGTCTTTAGGCTGAATTTTGCGGAAATTGTATCCACTCTTTCGGAGACTTGATTAAATAATTTTACCGTCAAATCTTCTGAACAGTGAATTGAATTTTCGTGAGACTAAGTAAAGTGACTATGGAGGTAATTATTTAATTGTATCCAGTACCATTGTTCTGTCTCTGTTTTTCTATCTCTTTATCTCTCTCTTTTAATATCAAGCACTCTAATTACAAAGACTACTTGCCTAAAAAACGTTATTATCTAGAAATACCCTGCTTGACTGTATGCTTTTTTACCGAAATGCAATCTTTGTTTTTGATATATTGATTTCTCTCTCTCTCTTGCTCTCATCCTCTCTCGTTCTTTCTGTCTCTGTCTCTGTCTCTTTTACTCTCTCTCTCTCTCTATATATATATGGGGGTGGTGGACGGATTGATAGATAAAATTATAAATATTAGGAAAGACAATTTTGATCAATTGAAATTTCAAAATAGAAAAACTTATTTCGTCATGTTTTTTTTTCCTGAAGTTCATCCAAGGCAAAAAGCATTATTTGTACGCCCACAAAAGTCTCATTGAAAACATGATGTATTATGTTCCAATTCACTGCTGAGAACACACACACGCACACACGCACATACATACACACACAGACTCACACACATTTTAAACAAGTTGTGTTAAACACAAACACAATATACTGAACATATACTTAGTTGTGTTTAAAGAGTTTATTTGAAATATAATTAAGGTAAATAATTCTTTGCCTCTGAGTAATTTGATAATTTACATAATTAGTTTCTTCGAAGTTCAAATTCTCTAACGAATTTTTACGGCATTTAAAATCTTTAACAACCAAGTATTCCATATAATTCACGCATTTACGTGAGCACATATCATTTTAAAATGTTGTAACACTTTTCCTGCTATAAGGCAATATTTGATTTTAAACTGTAATATAGTCCCTGATGATGAACGATGACGTTCGTAAGTACTAGGACAACCTTTGGACAATTTTTATACAATTATAATTCGGAAATAAAAAGTCTAATCAGAAAATATGAAAAAAGTCAAAAGAAAATATATAAGACTATGTTGTCTCTATCGTTTAATACAACTTGTTTAAAAGAAAAGATGCTGCCAAAATATACGTACACACACACACACGCGCACATATGTATATTTGTAAATCTCATTCATGTAAAATCCTTTGTTAAATAAAGACGGAAGCTGCCGATGGTTCGCCTGAAATAGGCCTATACTTCCGATTCACCATGAAATAACGTGTCTGTCTTAATTTTTCTTATATATATATATATATATATATATATATATATATGTGTGTGTGTGTGTGTGTGTGTGTGTGTGTGTGTGTGTGTGTGTATGTGTGTGTGTGTATTCTGTAAATACGGCTAACAAGGAAGATTTAATTTATTTTTTGTTAAGTTTTTTCAGCCACCTTACGTTTTTTCCTTTTTGTAAGTGTAAATGAATACAACGATTGTCCATAATATTGTCATAAACACGAGGGAAAAAACACTATTAGGGGTTGAATTTTCGCTAGAAAAATGAGTTTTTAGTTTTTCTTATTAATTCTAATCGTAATAATAATACTATTTTATTATTATAAAAATAATATTGATAGTAGTAATAGCATGATAATAAAGAAACTATTATTTAAAAAACTTAAAGTAATAATAATAATAATAGTAATAATAGTAATAATAATAATGGATTCTAAAAACAAGAAAGCTTCTTTCTAAGCATAAGATGCATCATCCAAACGCTGATGTAGACCGTCTATAGAAGAAGCTTATAAATACGTAGGTGTAAATGAGAGTGAAAACATTCACCATAAAAAAATGAAAGAAATAGTGCGTAAAGAGTACTATAGAAGGCTACGAATGATATTAAAAACTGAATTGAATTCTCAGAACAGAGTTATGGCCATTAATAGCCTTGCAATCCCAGTTGTCCAATATAGCTTTAACATCTTAAACTGGACTCTAAACGACATCAGGCGAATGGATGCTAAAACAAGAGAGCTTCTTTCTAAGCATAAGATGCATCATCCAAAGGCTAATGTAGACCGTCTATACATACCCCGTAAAGAAGGTGGAAGAGGTCGTATTCAGCTAGAATTGTCATACAAGACAACAACTATTGGCTTACTAACATACATAGAAACAACAAAGGACTGGATGATAATTAGTAATAATTAGTAAGGCAACATGAAGAAAGAAAGAAAACATATTCAATAATAAAAGAAGGCAGTAAATACAAACAAGATTTACAGTTAGTAGATTCTGTAGAAAAGCAAAACAGAAGCCAAGAACCAACTATTGCGGCAGAAAATATGAAAATGAAAGCCAAAGATAAAGCTCTTGAACAGATGAAACAACGCTGGCAAGACAAACCTTTGCATGGCCAATATCCAGAACGTGCCAATAAATCCAATGTTGATAAAGTTAATACTCATCGATGGTTACGTGCATATGGATTAAAGTCTGAGACTGAAAGCTTTATTCTTGCAGCGCAAGACCAAAGTCTTTTCACTAGAAACTTTCAGGCAAATATTATACATAATAATATGGATCCAAAATGCAGGTTTTGTGATAAACACCAAGAAACAATAGACCATCTAATCTCAGGCTGTTCTGTACTTGCTCCAAATGAATATAAAAATTACCACGGTAGAGTTGGGCAATATTTACATTGGACAATGTGCAAACACTATGAAAAATCTGTAAATGCAATCACTGGTATGACCATCACCCAGCACCGGTTACAGAAATAGAAGATGTCACCATTCTATGGGATTACACCATTCTACACAGACAGTAAAATTGAATCAAATAGGCCGGACATTATTGTTAAAAACCAGAAAGAGAAAACTTGTCTGTTGTTTGATATGGCTTGTCCAGCGGGTTGTAACATAGCAACCAAGGAATGTACCTCGACACAAAACCTAGCTAAGAACACTCGCAGGCGCTTATCGTACAACTGTGTAAATTTTCAAGAAAATCGGTTCAGCCGTTTCGGAGTCTATAGGTAACGGACACACACACACACACACACACACACACACACGCACCCACACACGCACACACAGACATAGTTACATTTATAAATAAGTTTATATATATATATATATATATATATATATATATATATATATATATATATTCCAAAAGTAAACGCCATATTTTAGTATTGGCCCACGACGTCAGAGACGCATATTCGTGGTATTAGATTAGTGGATGAAACTTTAGATTAATAAGATTTAATTCTCGAAAAATGTTCCTCAGGTAAAAGTATGGCAAAATGTTGTCTGATATAAAAGTGTGTATGATGCAAATGTGTGACACTGAATTCTTCGATGCGGTAAAATTTCTTTTGAAAGTTTTCTTTAGCGTGTCAAAATTTACAGATATGGTATATGAAGTTAGATGAAGCCGTAAAAATGCTTTCTAACAATAATATGGTCGTATATTTAATATATCTCGTAATTAAGGTTTCCCCGTATCTAATATGACCCAACCGTATGCGAAGAAAGTTTGGATTTGACATTAAAATTTGAATTAATATTTTCTTTGAATATTGAATTTTATTTATAAGACACCTTGTTGACTTTTGGGATAAGAGGCTAAAATTTTGTCCTCTGGGTGCTTTTTTTTTCGTTTTGTGTTAAATTTTTGCTACTTTTTTATTTTCCCTGTGACTTTCCTGTGATCTTTTCGCGGTGACGTTTTTCTGTACCCCTTTTTATCTGTGACATTTACCTGGATTCCTGAGCATCGAATTGTTTTAAGGAAAATGAAAACAAAAAGAATAATAATTAAAATCAGAGAGAAGCAGTTAAATACGTAATAAGGCCTGAAGGCTTGGAAAACTTGACACTCACAAGACACACTGAAGACGAGAGGATAACAGCTAGTTATCGACCTAACGAGTTTGTGTAAATGGATGACAGAACAAATTCTTGCGGGCAAGTACAGGGACAATCATTGCTCAGAGATACACAGGATAAGAAGTTGTATATGAGTTTGACTGTCAACGGCCTGAATGGACACGGTATGTAGAAGAAAAATAACACAGGTATATATAAATTAATATACAAATAGAAACGCTTTGCTGTGACAAAAAATAAATAAAAAATTAACATTATTCAATGAATGAAACATTTTAAAAATAGCTGTAAGCTGCAATGGAGACTGAGAAGAAAAACTAACACAATAAGTTTTCCCAACGGGGGTACCACCCAAAAAAAGTATATAAAAAAAGCGGGAAATAAAATATATCATATATAAAAGAAAAGAACAAAAAGAAAGGTTTTAAAAAAAGAAATAAAATACAGCTGTCTTTGAAAATAGGGGAAACGCTCATCAAAGTGTAAATCAGTCACTTTTTGTTCTTATTCTTATTTTCGTTCTTTACGGTAGCAGACGAACAAGCTTATAATGCGGTGAGACAGTTTAGAGATAAGAAGACAGGTTGAATGCAATAATTTACATCTTTATAAATATGAAGAGAAATTGTTACCCGGTGCCAAATAATATTTCACGATAAGTATTAGCGTCTTTCTCTGTGTCTGTATGTATCCGTGTGTGTCCATCAGATTTTATACCCTTAAATTCTTTTTACAGTTATTGTTATCATGGGTACTTTACTATTATTGCTATTATAATGTTGGCATTTTTCATCATATTTCAATTTCTGCTATGGTCTCACTGCCTACCAAGTCTGCGGGAAGACCTAAGGCAGGTCGTAGTGTGTTGTTATGGCTCCATTTCATGTTTTTTTCTATCTCCCCTAACATCCCTAGCGTTACATAGACAAAGTTCTCCTTAGTGTGTCCGCTGTACTTAATAAAACAATTTTTTGTATATCTCTTAAGTTGGGATTTCCAGGGATTCTTTCAATGTGTTGTTTTGTTCCATTTTTTATCATACCAAGCGCATCTACTATCACTGGCACGACTCTTGTTTTCAATTTCCACATTTTTTCTATTTCAATTTCCAGGTCTTTATATTTTGACAGTTTTTCGACAGTTTTTTGACAGTTTTTTCGAATTCCTTGGTTGCTATGTTACAATCCGCTGGACAAGCCATATCAATTAATAGACAAGTTTTCTCTTTCTGGTTTTTAACAATAATGTCTGGCCTATTTGCTTCAATTTTTCTGTCTGTGTAGATCGTGTAATCCCATAGAATGGTGACATCTTCTATTTCTGTAACCGGTGCTGGGTGATGTTCATACCAGTGTTTGTGTCCAGATTTTCCATAGATTTTCCATTATTATTATAATTATTATTATTATTATTATTATTATTATTGATAAAGCCCGTCAGGAAACGAAAATCGCTCTGGCGTTATGTGAACTTGTAAAGTCGTTTTAAAAAAGCACGTCAACTTCAACTTTTAAGCAATTGATTTAAATCAGTGTATCTCAGTATTTTTAAACACCGACATTTTTAGGAGCAAACGAAAATATCAAGGCACGCAGTAAAACTTTTAAGTGTATACATTTTAATATAATGAAATAAACGCATGGAATTTGAATTAAACAAAGACGATTGAATGTAGTTATTATGAAAAAAAGTGTATATTCTTTCATTCAAATAAAGGAAAAGTTTAAAAATTTAAATTAAAAATAAAAATACTTTTTAAAAGATGAATATTAAAACAAAGTATTTGAAATAACATAATTGAAGAATAGTGAATAGAACTATTTGAAAAAAGTTTAATACTTATTAATTTATTTAAATAATAAACTTGTATTCTTACTACATATACAAATACGCATATTTTTAAAATCATTTCACCTAATGAAAAGCAGGACTACGCCAGCAAGAAAAAAAACGAGGAGTCGATGGGGTGTCGAAGGAAAAATAAAAGATAGATAGGATTCAAGGAGATAGAAGATTGCAATTGATGGTGTATTTGTTAAACTTTTGCAGATTATAGGTATCATGGAAGCAATGTAGGGCGTTCCACGGGCGGAATGTGCGAGAAAAGCAACTATTAGAGTAGAAGAGGATTATATTCTTAAAACGACAGAGGGAAGCCACATCACATCGGTAAGAAAGTCGGGCTGCCAAGTCAGAATCGATAACGTTGCAGATCCTCCTCTGGATTTTGTTAAGAACCTCGAGGTGAATAACAGGAGTACCCGACCAGATATGACAACTGTGTTTAATGCACAGACAAATGATTTATAAATGTGCAAGATGGGTTCTGACGAGAAAAACCTTCTGACCCTCCACAGTGACCTAAAGTGTGTCGTAACAATATTTCGCCGCTAATAGTATCGTTAACTGTAAAAAGACAGAATACGTTTGTGTCAGCAAAAGAGGCGGCCCAAGATGAGATAATCACATATTGGAGACGTCTGAATCCAACAATTGTTGAGCTGTCTCGGTAGGGTATTAAACATGTTGAGCGTCATTTTATGTATTATGCAACCTTATATTGTGTCCCCAAATGTCAAGCAGAGACTTCAAGAAACAATTTTTTTTTTCATATCGGAAGATGCAAATTGAAGAGACTAAGAGAAAAAAAATAATGTACTTCTGCTCGCTCTAGTAAAGGGATGCATATACCAAATCGTGATACCAAAATCTACCGAGCTCAAGAAAACAGAATGCATGGTTGTTGGAAAAAAGATTTGCCCAAAATGCAAATTACATATCGATGCTGTCAAAATAAACCAAGTAGAACAATTTGAATATCTGGATAGTGTTCTAACAGAGGAAGTGCGACATCCGAAGATGCATTGGGATAGCAAAATATGCATTGCAAAAGCTAAGCAGTGTACTAAGAAACAGAAAAACTACGTCTAAAACAAAGAAAGGAGTACTGAAATGTTACGTGGCATCTGTCCTCCAATATGGCAGTAAATTCTAGATAATCTTTGTAAAGATGAAGAAGAGACTCCAAGCAACAGAAATGTTGTTCAACAGAAAAGTACTAAGGATACCATGAACCAAACATATGGGCAACGACAGAGCTTTTAGAGAAAATGAAAACAAAATTTCAGGGGTACGTAATCAGAAAGATGTGCGGTATGGTGCAGTGGATATCGGCTCGAAACGAGAAATCGATAAGCCGATTTCGAATTCCAGTTGAATTCGTGGCATTCACTTACACGCAAATACCCTTGGGAAATGTATTAATTCGTCTCTTCACTCCAATTATGGGTTAAATAACAGGACAGATTGGGTTCTGTAGTCTTGGCTGGCAACCAGTCTATCGTAGAAAGTAATAGCAACCTACTGCGTGATAATCGTCTGCCCAGTCAGTCATGGCTTGAAAGAGACATGATCCCCCAAGCCTGTATCATGTATGGCATTTAACTGACTGACTGAATATAATAGTTGAAAAACATAATTAAAACTTCTCCTTGGCATAAAGTGAGGGATCGGTTTTCTATTGTTATTAAGTAATAAACTGATCCCCCAATAATTATACTTCATATAATAATGTAATATAATCTATCTCTTCTCACTTCAGCTATGAGTTAAATGGCAGGACAGATTGGGTTCTATAGCCTTGGCTGGCAACCAGTCTACAGCAGAATGTAATGGCAACATACTGCGGGATAATCATCTGCCCAGTCAGTCATGTCTCTTTCGAGACATGATCGCCTAAGCGTGTAGCACGGACAGCACTTAACTGACTGACTGAATGAGGAAGAAGGCATTGGAGAATATGATACTCACAAGACAGATTGCGGGCAAGAGGACAGAGAAAAATGGTGCTGACATACTTTATGAGCTTTAGGGGAACAGGTTTAGGAGAAATAGCAAAAAGAAAAAATTTGTTAAGAGCTACAACGGACAGAAAGTTGTTAAAGGAACGCGGAAGAGAAGGAAGAAGATATATTATTGATATTATCGAGTTAGAAGGTACAAAAAAACGCCTTTCATGGCACCTAGTTGATTGGGGATATATTAGGGACATACCTTATAGCTAAATGTGCACGAGATGGTGACAGGTTTTCATAAAAGTGGCACATAATTTTGCAGGTATGATACTTCAGGTCCGTTTACCTTGCTTAGACGGTCTCTGAATAATCCTGTTTCCAAGTATCGTAAAATAACTTCCAAAGTCACCTTGGCTGCCTTACTTTGCAAAATACAAACGACCAAATTGACACCCTGACATAATGCTCCCAGATCACTCCTGCTTAGAATCAAAGATGCACAATGCATTAACGCCATTGGTCGTGCCAAACTGGCAACCAATAAGCACTTTTGTCGTACCGAACGGAATATTTACTTTAACCTCATTTATTCACTAAGATAAATCTTACACTTCTTCTTTTATGTGCCATGTCCTTTCAGGGCGTAGGCGACCATAGATTTCCATATCACCCTATCTTCAGTGGCTCTTAGCACGCTTTCTTCTGTTGCACCATGCAACCCTTGTTCCGTCATTCACCTGGTCAGATCCTTCAAATATATTACCCGCTGCTTTCCCCTGTCTCCTTTTCCCTCTATCTGGCCTGTTAGTATCAGGTTCTCCAAGCTCTCCTTCCTCGTTACATGTCCCAGGAACTTTAGTTGTCTCTTCCTGATGCTCAGTATTAATTTCCTTTTCGTTTCCATCCTTTCTAAAACCTCGTCATTGCTCACATGCTCGGTCCATGATATCCGCAGCATCCTTCTGTAGAACCACATTTCAGCTGCTTTAAGTTTTTTCTTCATCTTCGATGCTATTGTCCAACATTCACTTCCATATTAAAGAACCGATATCACATAGCAATCTAGTACACTCCTCTTTGTTTCTAGCAAAATTGTCCTGTTTGTTAATACTTTACTCAACTTCTGGAATGCTTCCTTCGCCATGACAATTTGCATTCGGATTTGCATTTCACTACCGGTCATAATTATTAGGCCACCCCAGCTTTTTAAAAAATTATGTATTTCATACTATTTTTAGTATTTATTGCGAAGTAGATAATTCTAAATGAAAATAGAATGGTTCTTTTGTTAATACTGCACAATAACATGTGCATAAAATGAACTGTTCTGGTGCCCAGCTTTTGTGCTCTCTTCCTCCATGCTAGTCTCTTCTTCTTATTGGCTGGCCGAAGCAAAGGCTTCCTGGCTGCCTTGTAAAGTTTTGCAAAGTAATAATAACAAAAGAACCATTCTATTTCCATTTAGTATTATCCACTTGGCAATAAATACTAAAAATAGTATAAAATACATTGTTTCAATCTACAGGGTGCGATGGGTAAATTGTCGCTATTTGCCTTGTAAAATTTTGCAAAGTAATAATAACAAAAGAACCATTCTATTTTCATTTAGAATTATCCACTTGATAATAAGTAATAAAAATAGAATTAAATACATCATTTTTTTTAACTGGACTAGCCTAATAATTGTGGCCGGTCGTGTAAATCAGTTACCATTCCCGACCTTTGCATCTGTGACCCTCCATGCCAAATACACTAAGACGAGTCATACTCATTACCTCCGTATTCCATAAGAACTAAATCCTATTCGAACTGCTGCTTTGTGGAACAAACTCCTGGCAAGATGTTTTCCTGATCGTTACAATCTTGACTTCTTCAAATTTAGGTTTAACCATTATCAACTCTACGTAAACTCCTGAACTGCATTATTTTGCTTTTCTTACGCGCACTTTTGCTGTTGTCGAGACCCGCCTGCGTCGGGATCGTCATCCCCTTTCCCTATCCTCTTCTTCTACCCTGGTCGCTGTGACGGAGATGGCTGTCAATCAAAGAGAGTTTGACGAGTTCAGCCGCGTTAATTTAATTTTGGTGGACAACTCTGCACGACGGAGATGCCCACACATTTGGCCAGAAGCGCTTTCATTACGGTTCAAAGGGAATTTAGGCAGGCGTGATCTGTCAAACCTAGATGCATCGGGTTGTTTGATGCTTGTTCTGTCAAGGTCCGCTTTGGTTACGCCAGTCCGACTGGAGCTACCCACTATCGCCGGTTAGGCCACGATATGTAAATAAATTGCGTTAAACCACCTACCTTGAGTGACTCATCGGCCTTGCATTAGGATTTACACAATCTGACTGTTATCCTCATCTTTGTTTTCATATTCACTACGTTTCGGTCGTTGTACGCTCCAACCTTCTTCAGGTAATTGGAAATTTCACAACTCTTTGAGTCAAGGCACTGAATCCGATCAATGTTTTTTTATCCAGTGGCCATGTGTCCCTAGGGGCACATGGCTCATTTATGAAAGATGCTTGATTCATGAAACTAGAACATTCTACCCTAGCTAACGAAATGAAGGGTTCAGTTCAAAAATTCAATCATCTGACGAAAGACAGAGCGTACAGCGGCCGAAACGTCGTAGATATCATAACAAAGATGAGGATAACAGATGAGGATAACAGTTCGAACAATGTACGTAGTGTAAATAGTTACAATACCTCATCTGAAAGAATACTGAAGAAGGCAATAGCCGAAATATCGTGAATATGGCAACAAAGATGAGGATCAGTCAGTTAAGTGACATACGTGATACACGCTTTGGGCGATCATGTCTCGAAAGAGACATGACTGACTGGGCAGAAGATTATACCGCAGTGGGTTTCCATTGCTTTCTGCGGTAGATTTCCAACCAGGGCTATAGAACCCAATCTGTCTTATTATTTAATCCATAACTGGAGGGAAGAGACGGATTAATACCTTTCCTTAGGGTATTTGTGCGTAAGTGAATGCAAAGAAATCAACTGAAATTCGAACTCGGCTCCCCGATTTGTCGTTCTGAGTTGATATCCATTGCACCACTACGCACATCATGATGAGGATAACAGTCCGAATAATGCAAATAGTATAATTAAATACATTATTTTATCTCAGAAATATTGACAGATATTGAAGAAGGCCGTTGCGTACAACGGCTGAAACATCGTTATAATGGCAACAAAGATCAGGACAACAGTCTGAACAATGTAAGCAGTGTAAATGATTACAATACCTCATTTCAGAAAAATAGACCGATGTTGAAGATGGACGTAGCGTACAAATCATCATGAATATAGCAACAAAGATCAGGACAACAGTCTGAACAATGTAAGTAGAAATAGAGACAGATACTGAAGAAGATCGTTGTGTACAACTAACGAAAAATTGTGAATATGAAGACAAAATGAGGACAACATTCTGAACAATGTAAATAGAATAAAAATTTACAATATATTTATCTCAGAAATATTGAGAGATACTAAAGAAAGCCGTTACGAAGAACGGCCGGAACATCGTAAATATGGCAACAATGATGAGGACAACAGTCCGAACAATGTAAATAGTGTAAATAATTAAAATACCTCATCTCAGAAATATATACACTTATCTTTTTGAATTGCATTTGTTTTAAAAGCGCATGGCGACGTCTCATAACTAACGGCCTAGAACAAGGAAAAGATGTCATTTTCTGTTGTTTCTATTTAATTAAACAAAAGACTATTAACAAAAAAAAATTATAAAAGCAAAATTAAATGGGCAAAGTTCTTTGGGGTTATGAGTGCTTTTTAGAATTTATTTTTATATTTCCCGTAGAGGTTTACCGGACAATTGTTTTTATTTGTTGTTTAGTTCCTTTACTTTATCAGACCCAAAGCTCTAACTGCAAGAGAAACTTGTTTCGTTTTAAGTGTCAGCTCCCTGTTTTCTTTTTTTTATTATTACAATCTTCGCAAATATATTTTTTGCCATTTGGTTCGCTCATGTCAGTCAAGTCGCAAGCTTTTCTTATTTTCTGTCTTTGACAATATCTAAACGATTTGTGTGTATTGTTCGTTCAGTTTCTTCTTCTTCTTCTTCTTCTTCTTCTTCTTATTATTATTATTATTATTATTATTATTGAATTTTCACACCATTAATATTTACGTCACTTTGGCTGCTTCATTCTTCAAACATAAAAAACCTTCCCGACACCCACCAATGATGCCTTCCCACCAATCTGGACAATGAAAAGAGATGCCCAGTACCGCATCCCCTAAGGGACATGCCTAAATTTATTTATTGTTATAAAAAGTTGTATTAGTGCGTGTGATCAATGTACTGGTAGTGGTAGTGGTGGTAGTGTTAATACCAGTATCAGAAGAAGATCAAAGACCTTAGTACCTTTACGTGCACGCCCACACTTTCAGCTTGAACTATTCCCGAGGCTCTTACGATATGCCCCCATTAATTGGTCGTGGTCGTTCGACATGCCATTTTGTTTACTTCATTGTACATTTCCCATGGCATTATTCTTGTGTATAATCGCTGCGAATATTGGCCTTAATTTGCCTACCATATGCATGCTTGAATATTAATGATTGATATTACATCTATATCTGTAGGGAAGTCAGTCGTAATAAGATAAGGTGCCTTTACTTAGTTTCTCAAACATAAGATACTCTAAGATTTACTTCATGACTAACATTATCTCGCATACAAAAATCCATACGAATAAAGACAAAAGGAAGAAATATCTTAGCAGCTGCGCTTCGTCCTCTGATCGGCTTTATCAAGACAAAACGTAAGAATTTTATTTTGCAATAATAGTTATAAATGTGGGAACGTCTCTCAAGAGGATGTTTCCTAAATCACTACAATTTTAACCCGCTTGGTTCTAGGGTTAACCCTTACCTTCCTCTTCTATCCGTCCAAATTGCCTCCTAACGTAACCTTCTACCCCGAGTGACCCCGGATTTTGTACAGGGTGAACCTTACTGTAAAAACAAGAAATAGAAATAGTTATTTATTTTAATTTTTTTTAAATTTAAGAACGCTTCTAGGTATCTATCAGATTAACTGAAAAAACAAAGTAATATATGGATGACTTTAAGTGATGTAATTCAATCAACGTACAGTATGGAGGACTTTAAGTGATCCAATTTAACCAAAGTATAGTATAGAGGACTTTAAGTGATGTAATTTAATCAAATATAGGATGGAGTAGTTTAAGTGATATAATTTACTCACGGTATAGTATGGAGGACTTTCAGCGATATAATTTAATCAAAGTATAGTATAGAAGACTTTAAGTGATGTAATTTAATCAAATATAGGATGGAGGACTTTAAGTGATGTAATTTAATGAAAGTATAGTATGGAGGACTTTAATGATGTAATTTAATCAAATATAGGATGGAGGACATTAAGTGATATAATTTAATCTAAGTAAAGTATGGAGGACTTTAAGTGATGTAATTTAATCAATGTATAGTATGGAGGACTTTAAGTGATGTAATTTAATCAAAGTCAGTATAGAAGACTTTAAATGATGTAAGTTAATGTAAGTATAGTTTGGAGGACTTTAAGTGAAGTAATTTAATCAAAGTATAGTATGGAGCACTTTAAGTGATGTAATTTAATCAAAGTATAGAATGAAGGACTTTAAATGGTGTAATTTAATCCCTCATAAAATAAATTAAATGTTGCTGTTGATTTTTTATATTGCAATTATTTACATTATTTTAGTTTCAGATTAATTTATGTATCATATATTTTATATAATAGGTTTTGAATTAAACCATATTCTTTTAATCTTTTACATTTTTTATTGTATGTTGGTTTGGGATGAGAGTATTTCTTTTAGGAAAGGAGATATTTTTAAAAAGTCAGGGGCGCATGTTTATACATTGGTAAGATTCAATAGAGGCACGCTCAAGAATATTCCGTTTACGTAAGTTACTTTCCAGTTTAATAAGCGTGACATACTTAAGATTTTACCGTTGAAATAGTTCAATGTAACCGCCACTCCAACAGTTTCTTTCTTTGCATTTCCCTCCTGTGGAATTCCTTTCCGTTTACTCGCTTCCCTGATAGCTACAATCTCCAAAAATTTAAATGCAACGTCGGTTGCAATCTTCTATCTTCTTGAATCCCATTTATTTTTTATCCTTTCTTCAGAAGCCCCTGTACCCAGGCAGTTCTCTGACTGTAACCATTTGCAAACTAGTGGTGGGCCCAATTTGCTTGAAAGGAAATTATTAGAAAATAGAAGAAAAATGCCTTTTGGCACAAGAAATTATCAAGGTAGTCAGTGGGCAAAAAATCAAAGTAATAGAACAAATGTGACAAAGTCTAGCATACTAAGTTAGTGAGCTTCTGCAGTTTCAACTTGGCGACATGTGACCGACCGTTGTCCTGAATCAGATTTAATCCTGATTAACCAGTTCCAGTCGCATTTTTCTTAACTTGATCCAGTTCCTGGATAGTATGGAGGATTTTAAGTGATGTAATTTAATCAAAGTATAGTATAGAAGACTTTAAGTGATGTAATTTATTCAAATATAGGATGGAGGACTTTAAATAATGTAATTTAATCAAAGTATAGTATGGAGGACTTTAATTGGTGTAATTTAATCAATGTATAGTATGGAGGACTTTAAGTGATGTAATTTAATCAAATATAGGATGGAGGACTTTAAATGATGTAATTTAATGAAAGTATAGTATGGAGGACTTTAAGTGATGTAATTTAATCAAAGTATAGTATAGAAGACTTTAAGTGATGTAATTTATTCAAATATAGGATGGAGGACTTTAAATAATGTAATTTAATCAAAGTATAGTATGGAGGACTTTAATTGGTGTAATTTAATCAATGTATAGTATGAGGGACTTTAAGTGATGTAATTTAATCAAATATAGGATGGAGGACTTTAAATGATGTAATTTAATCAAAGTATAGTATGGAGGAATTTTTGTAATGTTTTGGTTAGATTCCCAAAAGCCGTAATGGATACTGCCAATGGTGGACCACCAGACAATCACCATAATTTTCTGTCGATGCAATTTCAGTTTTATAAAGTGTTCTTCGTCATGATTCTGTCATTAAGCTGATCGTTTACGATTGTCATCTTCATCTTCATGTGCCGTGTTCCTTCAGGACGTAGACATCATTTTCTCGTCTTGATATCTCTCCCAAACCACGTTCCGCCATCCTTTTCTTCAAGCCTATCCCCAGTCTCTCTTTCCTTCTATTTGTCCTGTGAGTATTAGATTCTCCAGACCCTTCTAACTCATTACGTGTTCCAGGAACCTCAGCTTTCTCTTCCTGATGTTGTATGAGTTTTCTTCTCGCTTTCATCCTTGTCGTTACTCACGTGTTTGGTTGGTGGTATCATCATCATCTTTCTGTAGAACCACTTGAGCTTCTTCTTCATCCTTTTAGAGATTGTCCAACATTCGCTGCTATACGGAAGGACAGATAATAGTAGTTAAGCACTGTTTTCTTTGTTTCCAGTGAGATTTTCGGATCTCATTGTCGCACTTTCCATCCTCTAAAAACATCGGCCGGAAAGAATGAAAAAAAGACGTTCAGCAATTAAAACCGAATTTGACTAATATTGCATCAAGAAATGAATCATTCTAATTTTGCAGATGCATAGAAGACAATTTAAAGCGTCGATGTCTTTGACTTTCACTGTGTTTATGAGAAGCCATTTATCGAGTTTCTTCCCCTTGCTAATGCTCTTCCTATCCTCTGATATCGTTGAAATACTGACACCTATTTTACATTTTTAAATAATACTGCAGTTATACCTGATCGGACGCCACTGCTGGGGTTCTCGACAAGATCCAAAGAAGAATCTGTAATGTGGTCGATCTTGACCTAGCGGCTATAATCCACTCTTCAGATGTTGCTCCCCTCTCTCTCTTCAAATACTTTCAGGGTTTCTGCTCCGACGAGCTGAGCTACTTGATGATTCCCACTACTCGAATTTACTCGAGCTACTAGACTGGCAACACGTTCCCATCCTTTTAGAGTGAAAACAATCAAGTGTAACCCCAATTACTATTCATCAGCTTCTTTTCTCGCACTTCCCGCCTGTGAAACTCCCTTCCGTATTCATGTACACCACATGTACTGCAACCTCAGTAGACGTAGTGTTTCTTTGGGCATTACAACCTGATGAGGAGCCCAACCCTCATCAGGCTGGTTTGAATTCTCTTGGTTTTCCTTCTCCTAGACCGGTTTCCACCTAAGGCTATAGAACCCAGTCTGTCCTGCTATTCTACTCATAGCTTGGGGAGAAACGTTGGATTCATACCCTTCCCAAGAATTTTATCTGCAATTCGATCTCTGTTCTCCGATTCTTCAATCCGAGATGCTATCTATTACCCTACTATAGCCCAATATATATATATATAACTGTAAATTTGTCGTTGAACACGTCTCGAAAAACCCACCGATTACAAACTCGGAGAGGGAAAAGTGGTAACAAAAAAAGAAACGAACTAAGCACTTGAACATTAGTCAAAGTATTGGTCGAAAGAAAAAATCCCCGAGACGAGTAACCTAGTACGTAAAGCGCTCAATACACAAGTAGAGCAAACAAGAAAGTAAGAAAGTAATTAGCTAACCTAGAGAGACAACGAACCTACCAAGGTTTCAGCAAATCGGATCTTCAGGGAAAGTTGGCTAGGGAAATTTGGTGAAACCTTTGTGGGTTCGTTGGCTACTTCCTATATATATATATATATAGCGAGAGAGAGAGAGAGAGAGAGAGAGAGAGAGAGAGAGGAAAATTTTAGGTGCTCTCTTTAGATTCAATGATTATTAAGATTCACGCATTTTTTTTTTGTTTAAATAAGTCCTACTAAGCTAGTATGCTGAAACCATTTAACCCATGCTTGTATGGCCTCCAATTCTTTTTGTGTTAGAACGAAATATTATATAAAAGTCAAATCCGTTAGTTCTTGGATTAATTTTGGCAAAAAGAACTTAAACTTTAAGGAAACTTTATGTAGTCATGGGTTATTATTATTATTATTATTATTATTATTATTATTATTATTATTATTAAATATTTGGTAAATTTTTGATTTGTTCCCCGAAGTCCTTTACCCCTTCCAATCTTTCCAAAACATCCTTAATTCCGTGCAAATGTATATGCTGAACTCCAATTGATAATTGTTTATTGAAGAAACCTACCTTTTCTCATGTTAACGACCAGAAAAATATCGGCCTATATCTCACCCTTTACCACCGTTCTCATATCTGATTCACCGCTGATGACTTTTATGCAGAGGATGTTTATTTGGGCCTATTTACTTCCTTTGTTCAATTACTACACAGTTCGATTTGTTATGTTTCGGAACAAAACAAATCGCGTAGTAATTTAACAAAGGAAGTAAATAGGCCGAAAAATCAGCAAACTACGCGTGAAGTCATTCTGCAGTAAATAACGTTTTTAAAATGTGATTACGGGGTGAGATAAACAGCAACAAGAAGTTCGACATTTTTCTGGTCGTTAAACGCAAAAAAGGTAGGTTTCGTCAATAAACAATTATCGATTGGAGTTCAGCATATACATTTGCACGGAAAATAAGGATGTTTTGGAAAGATTTGAAGGGTTAAAGGCCTTCGGGGAACAAATCAAAAATTTACCAAATATTTGATAAAACCCTTCTGATCTGAAGGAAGCTAATAAATAAGTTTTGAAAAAAATAACGTTTAGTAATAAAAATCTGTCGGATTGATAATTTAAAAATAGTATTTGTTTACACATTACGTATTTATTGAATTTTCAACACACTATAAGTCATAAGTTTTAGGTACGCCTCTGGCTTAATAAGCATTATATCTTCTTTGATTTAATTAACTTGTTCTACGCTCGTATGCTGAAACCGTTTAACCCATTCATGTATGGCCTCCAATCTTTTTTTTAAAATCCGTCAGCCGTTGGATTACCAATGGCCAATAAATTAAGTTGGGCAACAAGAGCAAAAAAATTAGAGAAACTTTATTCAGTTATGGTACAATTTCGTTATTATTATTATTATTATTATTATTATTATTATTATTATTATTATTGTTGTTGTTGTTGTTGTTGTTGTTGTTGTTGAATATATGATAAAATATGCAAAAAGAACTTCTCTGGTCCGAAGCGAGCAAATAAAATAGCTTTGAAAAGGGCACAGAAGTCTCCCATTTTTAGGCGATTCTCTGCAATCCAGTGTGTTTCCTCAAACTTTTGGGCTAATATATATATATATATATATATATATATATATATAGAGAGAGAGAGAGAGAGAGAGAGAGAGAGAGAAAGATGTGTGTGCGTGTGTGTGTGTGTGTGTGTTACCGTCTTGGTGACTTCTCTGAAAATGGCTCATGTGAGCCGAAAGCTTAGAAACAAATTAATAAAAAATTATCCAAATGTTGGAGAATTTTTGACTTTATTTTCAACTGAAATTAAAGCCAAAATACGACGTTTATAACGGCCCATGATTAAACATAACAGATATTCATTTTCTCTTATATTTAACAGTATATGTTTAGAAAATTATTTACTGCCTCGATACACTATATATATATATATATATATATATATATATATATATATATATATATATTGTTTAGATCCTAAGGCCAACAATATATCTATTGGCATACTAATAAACCACTTTCTCAGATAGAAACAAGATATAATCTAAATATAATTAATTTAGTCTACTGAAATAAAAGACATAGCCAACGAATGTCCCTGTTATTTGCTTTTAATCATAATATAAATCAACAGTCTCATTTTCTCAAAAGAGACATTCTAAATCTGAAAACTAGATCCCTAAATTAATAACGCATTCAGCGAACGTTCACTTAATGCAAGACAACCACACAGTAACCGAATGCTCTTCGGGATAATTATATATGCAATATAACATAAGGTCAAATCTGTGAAATAAGAAACAAAATATTATCTTTAGATTATTTAGGTCCTTTTCTTTTCTTTTTCCCCTCTCTCACTTTCTATTTCTCTCTCACTCTCTCGCTCTCTCTCTCTATATATATATATAGAAAGAGAGAGAGAGAGAGAGAGGCCTCCGCTCAAATGGAACGATTACATTGAATCCATAGTTGCATCTAATGCTAAGAAGATTGGTTAACTGTGTCGGGCCAGGAAGTTTTTCTCGTCAGGATCTATTTAGCTCATGTATGAGTAATGTGATAGGTACTGACTTGGCGGTTCGACTCCAGCCACTTCCCCACCGGCGGGATGTGGCTTCCCTCTGTCTGTTCTATAAATATTTTCATGGCTTCTACTCCGACGAACTTAAGTCACTGGTGCCCCTGCAACGGGTATTTACTCGTGCAACCAGACTGGCAACTGGATCCCACCCATTCACAGTTAGATCAACCAAATGCAGACGACAATACTACTCCTGCAGTTTTTTTTTTCTCGAACTTCCCGCCTGTGGAACTCGCTTCCTTATTCTTGCTTTTCTGACGGCTACAACCTCCAGGAATTTAAATGCAATGTCAATTCCCATCTCTTAACCACTTGACTCCAGTTCTTTCCCCACGATGCTGTATATCCTTTCCTTTCTCTCCACCTTTGAAACTGTCATCACACCCGTATTACCATCCTTCTCTTGCTTCTTTCTAACTGGTTCGTCTTTCTCTTCACTCTCCTCGTATCTAATCTTTTTACTCTTATGTAGCCCCCTGCACATCAGTTGCGTTACCACCTTGCTCGGGGTGATGCGATTATATATATATATATATATATATATATATCAACCATTCGTCCGCGCATTGAACATATCTGGTCGAGTACTCCTGCTATTCATCTTGAGGTTCTCGACAAAATCAAAAGGAGGATCTGCAATATAACCGATCCCGGCTTAGGAGCTTGCATTCAGCCACTGTCTCACTGACGGTATGTGGCTTCCCTCTGTCTTTTTTTCAAGTATTTTCATGACAACTGCTCTGACGAGGTTTTCCTTTAATACTCTGATCCAAAGATTACTGGCGTCTCTGCAAAAGCGTGCTCAGCAGGAACAAGACTTCAATACCCCCACTAATCAATGAATTTGAAGTTCTCACTTCCCCAGCCGACAAGGCTGAATGCTTTGCCCGTAGATTCTCAACCAATTCGACACTAGACTCGTTAGGAATACCTACACCAGACTTCCCACCCAGAACTAAGGCTCAACTAAATAACGTCCACATAACACACTCGCTGGTCGCCAAGATAATTGCACAACTTGACCCACACAAAGCGAGCGGCGGTGAGGGAATCCCAGTCATAGTACTGAAGAAATGTGCCCCAGAACTCTCCTCTGTCCTCTCTAAACTCTATAACCTCTGCCTATCTACTTCCTGCTTTCCTGCCTGTTGGAAGTCCTCCTGCGTAGTTCCTATATTTAAGAATTCTGGCGAACCCTCAGACCACGCCAATTACCGTCCTATTAGTCTCCTTCCAATCTTTGGCAAAGTTTTCGAAGCCATTATCAACGCCGAGGTGATTCAGCATCTTATGGCCAACGGGCTTCTCTCTGACAAACAGTACGGGTTTCGCTTCACCAGGTCTACTGCTGATATGCTAACGACCATTACCGAGTACATATACCAGGCACTCGACAAGAATGGTGAAGCCCGAACCGTTACCTTGGATATCTCCAAAGCATTCGACAGGGTCTGGCATGCTGGCCTCTTGTGCAAACTGCGGAGCTATGGGATAACTGGACATTTGAAAGGGACCTCCAATCCGTAGTGGCCTGGGGTTGGAAATGGTTGGTAAATTTCAATGCCTCTAAAACAAAGCTGTTATCAACTAACCACCATAAACAATCGCGTCTACCTCCCATTAGCATGAGACAGGCTAGCCTCCCAGAGAGTAAAATACTACACCTCCTTGGCCTTACACTCTCGGCGGACCTCAAATGGAATGACTATATTGAATCCATTGCCAAATCTGCTGCTATGAAAGTCGGCTCCCTGTGCAGGGCCCGGAAATTTTTCCCACCTGAATCTATTCTGCACATATACAAATCTACCATCCGCCCGTGTATTGAATATTGCTGCCATATCTGGTCGGGTGCCCCTGCTGCTCTCCTTGGGCTTCTTGACAAAATACAAAGGATGATCTGTAACGTGGTTGATACTGACTTGGCAGACCGGCTGCAGCCGCTCTCTCACCGGCGTGATGTGGCTTTCCTGTGCCTCTTCTACAAGTACTTTCATGGCTTCTGCTCCGATGAGCTTAGATCACTGGTGCCGCCTAAGCACGAATTTACACGCGATACTAGATTAGCAACTAGGTCCCACCCTTTTACAGTTAAACAAATAAGTTGTAACCGTAAATTCTACTCCAACAGCTTCTTTTCTCGCGCTTCCCGCCTGTGGAACTCCCTTCCACAAGTCTGCTTTCCCGACAGTTACAATCTCCAGGTGTTTAAATGTAGGGTCAATAGACACCTCCTATCACACTAACTCCCAACTATTCTCAGAACACTCTCATCTACCCAACCCTCATTCTCAGTATCCTTACCCGCCTATCACCCACCCTCTGACATTTCCTATATTTAATCAGCCTTTCTCCACTCTACGTAGCCCCCTGCGCAGTAGTGGCAGTGACATGCCTTGCTCGGGGTGAAACGCTTATAAAAAATTTTAAAAATTAAAAAAAATATGTATTTACCTGTGCTACTAGATTATCATTAAGTTTTCACCTTTTTGCCGTCGAATTAGTTAAATGTAACTCTCTCTTCTACTCTGACAGTTTCTTTTCTCACACTTCCAGTTTTGTGTAATTCAGTATACTTGCTTCCCTAATAGCCACGTACAATCTCCAAAAGTTTAAATGCAATGTTATTTGTCATCATTTATCTACTTGATCCCAGTCCATCTCTTATCTTTTATACGACATCCCCTGTACCATTTTTGTTCTCACACTGTAAACCCCTGCGCACCAGTGACATTTCTGCCTTGCTTGGGGTGAAATGATTATAACATATATATATATATATATATATATATATATATATATATATATATATATATATACAATATTTACGCTCTCACACCCTGATTGAGCACTCTGGAAGAATAGTAAACTTAGAAAAAAGCAGTAGCTACTCTGGCGTGTACGCATCGCTCATTCAGTAAAAAATGAATTAGAGCACTCTAGCTATTGGACCCGTATAATGATAATATACACGCTAAAAAGTCTGCCTTCTTCCACCGAACGCCCATAGCCCAGAGGTAGAATCTTCGACTGACACCAATTCGGTCGGGTTTCGATCCTGGGTTAAAATGCAATCGGAGTCTAACCATACTGATGAGCTGTGATACAGCAAAACAGATCTGTCTGCGGATGACTATATATATATATGTATATATACAGTAGCATTCACTGTTTCACTGTATCACAGCCCATCAGTTTAATTAATATTAAAATTAAAATTGAATTAAATTAAATTTAAATTAAAGGAAATAAATTAAAATTAAATTTAAAATGAAAAACAAGCCTTTACCTCAATCATATGAATGGAACCTATAACTCTGGTGAAATAAACACCAAAAGATGTATATTTCAAGGTAACTCTTTGTCTCCCTTACTATTCTGCATATCATTAATAGCACTAACCAGTCAACTTAACAAGACAGAATGTGGTTATAAAATAGCCCAAAAGAAAAAAGCCATCTATTTTACATGGATGACTTAAAGTTGTATGCTAAGAATAATAACGAGCTGGAAGGTCTTCTGCAAACTGTAAAATTTAAAGCAGTAAATAGATAACGATTTGTAATAAAAAAATAAGGGATAAAATAACATAAGAGAGATCATATAGTCAAAGTAAATTATCCAGATTGTAAGATTAATACTGTTAAATGTTTGTAATTACTGGAGTTTCATACCTTAAATTTTCAGGATTGTAAGGTTAATTCTTTAATATCTTTAGAATTTACTGTAGTTAAATGTCCCCATTCATGTGCGTAATAATTTCCATTTTTTCTTGCAGACAAAGAAAAAATGGTTCATTTACTGATGTAGATATTCTAGCTTGTTTGAGAATTTTTCATTTAACTTTATTTTCTTCTTTTAACTTCCAAAAAATCTTTAGAAAGTGATGACATATTTTGTTTATCATTATTAGTAAAAGATGATTGTAAAAACTTTTTTAAAAAGTTCATTGTATTACCAATATAAACTTTAGTAACCCTAGGATTTTCTACTGATGAGATAGAGCTCATATAGACATTTATTAGAGGGCATTGGTTTGGGTTTCTCCAATAGCAGAAGCTTTAACTATGGGGCACATTAAGATGAGTAGTAAAATTACTATTGTTATTGTTGTATAATTTCAATATATTATTGTTATGTAATTTAATTACTTTTTCTAAATTGTCAGAGCAACTATAGGTGAGTTTTAGTGTATTCCTATTGAAAATTTTTGGGAAAATGTTTATCAATTAATGTAATAAATTTATGTTCCAGTTAAAAAATTAACTGATTAAATGGGGGATTATACCATATCACTTTTCTGTTTCTAGTTTTCTTTCTAGAGTAACTATATTTTTCCAAAATAGTTGATCTCAGAAGATCGATAACCACTATGTCTAAGAATATTTTTTTTATTTTTTTTAATTTTCTTTCCAAAAAAAATGTTTATGACGATCATTATTAACCACCTAATGAGACATTGTTCTTTCAATGTACAATTTTGTCGGAGCTTGTAGTTTGTACATCTTCTAAACTAAAATTTATAATAAATCTTCATTGCTTCTGTTTTGAACGTTGCAATTATTTTATTCGTTCCTTATTTATTTGCATATATATATATATATATATATATATATATATATATATATATATATATATATATATCGTTTGTAAGTAAGTTATTGCGCAGCCCAAGTTTCTACCTTTCGGTGTCTTCAGGCGATTTACAATTTAGTTATTGTCAATGGCTTGAAGACGCCGAAAGGTAGAAAATCGGGTTGCGCAAAAACTCGTTTACAAATGAAAAATCTTCAAAAGTTCTACAATGTAATTTTATTGAACAATTTTTCATACAACTGTATACTGGTCTAATTTATTTATGACCAAAAACTAAATAATAATATCTATATAAATGCGATATTGTACAATTGGTCAATAGCCATTTCTACAGACACTCAAAACCCTGCTTCGTCAGCTTCAAGCAAGAGACATTATTTATTTAGAAATTCTTGAGTGACCGGAAGTGAAAGTTTGTCTGGCAAAAAGGAAAACAAAAATTTCGGGAGAGTGTTGAATAGTAGCTATAATTCATAGTTGATACAGCTTAGGGAGGAGTAGGTCAGACAGCCTGCACGAGAGTTCATATAAATCTATTTTACAAGCATCGTATTGTTTATACCAATATATATATATATATATATATATATATATATATATATATATATATATAAAATAAAATAAAATAAATTTCGATATTCAAGACAGTGGTAATTTATTAATTTATTTTACTTTATAATTAGTTCTGTAATTTTAATTACATTGAGCTCTCCACCTGTATCATTTTTTTTATATTAAAATTTTGATATTAATTAGGACCAGGTTTTTGGGATTTACCTTCCTACTCTTCTGTTTGGATTAAAGTTATATATATATATATATATATATATATATATATATATATATATATATATTGGAAATTTGGCAAAGCAAAGTGTATGGTCTTTAATTCCTTGAAACAACCTAGAACATATTTTTTTAAAAAGTCTCTAGAGGTGAATTTCGTTTTAAATCTTTTTGTTATTGTTACCGCCCGAGATATCATCAGTTGCTAACATATTCTAGCAGCAAAAGATTTAAAGCAAAAAATTCACCTATAAAGATTTTTTTATAAACGCATCACATGTACACAAATAAGTAAATATCTATTTATTTATTATTGTATTTGAATCATCGATTGAAATATACAAAGATGAAAGCTTCTGTACTATCTATGTTTGTCGTTCTGATAGATAGATAGATAGATAGATAGATAGATAGATAGATAGATAGATAGATAGATAGATAGATATAAGGTTGGGAAGGTACGCCTGTACATGATGATGAGGGACTCAGCTGATAATTGCATTAAGAGTGTGCATCCAGAGATTAAATCTAGTACAAAGTGGTCCGCTGCAGAGGCAACCCAAGAAGCGGAAACCAGCCTACGAATCAGAGATATCATGGGTGTGACTCAAAATGATCGGGGTGGACTGGGAAACACAACGCACAAGTTCTTCTCCAAGGAGAAACCAAAGTGAAAGAGGCTCATGGTAATGGAAGTAGTTAAAATGTTCGAACAAGAGCATAGAATAGCCACTGCTGTTACTCAAGCTAAACAATGTATGTGGACAACCTGGAATGATATCGAACATATTAAACTTTCTTGGAACTCGTAAATCGCGATGGAGCCATTGACAAGTCATTGGCGATATCTTTTCTTCTTCGATCTACGTACGACCTTCTTCCAAATGAAACAAACCTCAAAATATGGGGATACATAGATCCAGATCTCTGTTTTTCGTGTAGATAGGACCGAGTAACCTTGTGTCGTGTGCTTTCTGCTTGTCCACAATTGCTCCAGATGTATACGTGGCGACACAACAAGGTATTAGAGGTGATCAAGGAGCTAATAAGATCACAATGTGAGACAGCAAACCAACAACTTGTCGCAGCCAAGGAGACTAAGATCAGATTTCATAAGGAGAGTGAATGCCCTGCAAAGAACAAACAAACAGCCCCGAATATGCAGCTGCTGAGCGGAGCCAGTGATTGGAAGGTTTCAATAGACCTAATGACGTCTCTAAAATTTCCAATACACATCGCACAGACAAACCAGCGTCCCGATATTGTCTTGTGGTCCGACTCAAAAATGACTGTCTTCCTAATAGAGTTAACAGTCCCTTGGGAAGAGAAGAGGGTAGAGGCGTACGAGCTAAAGAAAAACCGATACGAGTCACTGCGTGCCGAATGTGTGGACAATGGTTGGAGGTGTAACGTGATGCATATTGAGGTTGGGTGTCACGGGTTTCTGGGACATTCAGTTATTTCTTTCCTTTCTAAAATAGGCATCACTGGCCGTGGTTTAAAAAGCGCTTCGCATCGCATTCGAACAACGGTACAGAACGCGTCAAGTTGGATTTGGTCGAGATCAAAACAACAAGCAAACAAAATTCGCGAGACATCACGATCTAATATGCGCAAGTGGGATATTTGTGTGGTCATCTATAACGTTTTTTCTTCCTTCAAGCGCGCGTTACTAACAGCGAACGCGTTCAGGAAATTTCATTGCCGATAAAAACTGCAAAGAGGAACGGTCGTTTTATTTACTTCTTTATGAGAATATACAAGAGGTGCAATCAGCAAGCTTATCTTCATACCCTGCCGGGTGGCAAACGCTGGTGTTGGCGCCAGGGGTGGCGGTCCCTCCATAACCACCGAAACCGTGACATCAACCCTGGTCGGCGGCTGATGAAGACAGGGTATCGCACACGTTGTATGTTACAATATATATATATATATATATATATATATATATATATATATATATACTACTGGCCATAATTATTAGGCCACCCCAGTGTTTTTGAAAAAATTATGTATTTCATACTATTTTTTAGTATCTATTGCCAAGTGAATAATTGTAAATGAAAATAGAATGGTCCTTTTGTTAATACTGCACAATAACGTGTGCATCAAATGAATTTATAAATATTTAATAATTACCTATATTGCAGTTTCATTAATGAAAGAATGAAGAAAATTTAGGGTGATTCGGACGATATCATCTTTGCTTCCTTGTCTTGTAAAATGTTGCAAATTAATAATAACAAAAAAAAACCTTCTATTTTTTATTTATCCACTTGGCAATAAATACTAAAATAGTATGAAATACGTCATTTTTTTTAAACTGGGAGTGGTCTAATAATTATGGCCGGTAGTGTATATTGGTATAAACAAAACAATGCAGGTAAAACAGATTCATATGTCATGTCAGTTTATAATGTGTTTATTAGAAAGGTTTACAGTAACTTAATTGTTCGTCATAGGATATTTTAGCATAGTTGCTGTGTAAACGCCGCTAGGTCGATCCCCTCGGTTTCGAAAAAAACATTAATGTGTCTCGCCGGATAAGTACGCAAGAAAACGGGCAGATACGCTGAAGATGAGAAAACCCATTGATTTACATTGTGCCATCAATTCCGAGTCGTCCTTCATTACACCTCTCACACATTCAACTTTAAAGCACCTGGTATTCCGAAGTGTTCACCCATTTAGGTACTGACCAGGCTCAATGTTGCTTAACTTCGGTGAATTGCCTGGGATGAAACTGCGAACTGAACAGAGCACTCACGAAATGTGTTTTCTTCGCCCCAATCAATGACGCTTCTGTTGAACAGAGCCATAACATTTTTCTGAAATCATTACCTCTATTAATTTTCAAAATAAATCAAAAAGTCCTATTTTTCGTGTTTCGTATTTTCCCGATTCTAAAACTTCTATACAAGTTTTATATCCGAAGAATGAAAAAAATAAAAGCTACAGATCTCATCTCGGAAAATAGATGCAAACGAACATCGAAAAAAAATATCTCAAAATAAATTTTTACAGTCGGATAATCGATCTAAAAATATTCATACTATCAGAAGATCAGATAAAAAAATCCGTTAAAATTCAACTTTAACCTGATTTATCTTCGCAAACTTTAACATCTGATTTATCGCCCCGTTATCCACATACACCAGCATTACTTTTTTTTTTTTTAGTTTTATGGCGGCCTGCTTGTTTTGTGGATAAATTTATATAATAGTATAGTTACTGATATATGTTTTTGTTACAAGTATATAAAAAAGATCCATGGGCCGTTAGAAGGCTATAATTCAAAGTTAGTGTGTAAGGAGACAATAACATTGTAAATCGTGAAAACGTTGAACAAAGATCATACGATAATAAAGAGTGAAAACATAGGTATTTATCTATGTTTTAATGATGTATGAAAAATTTTTTAAATAGAATTACAAGCCAAGACAAGTGGATTGACCAGCAACAATATATATTTAAAGAAGCTGTTGTTGAGAATACAAATTAGGAAGGATGAAATATGTAGACTATTTCAAATGTTAGTTACAGAGAAAAAAGCAACTATACTATCCTTCGTAGGTTTAAGCAGACATGTCTCTTCACAACTTCTTAACCTTTTAATGCTAAGTAATCCAAAGATCCTAAAATGCCAATTAATGATCGAGTATACGAAAATTCCAGTCCCCTGCAGTCACTTACGCGCAAATACCCTTAGGAAAGGTATTCTAGGTACCTTCACTATTTCGCGGGTATAACAGCATAGCGTAATGAAAAAGGCCACAAGCTTAACGAAAATAAAGTTTTATCGTCAAAATATTGATGTTATTAAGATGAAAGACCAAAATATGTTTTAATTATTTTTTTGAAATTCTTAAATCTTTTAAACATGTTCGAAATTTTGGTTAAAATTTTGTTTTGTTTACGTTATCGTCGTGGCTAACTTTTAACATTAACTTTTTTGCGTTTGTTTTCCGTTGAAAACACATTTATTTGAAAATTCTTCTAAAAATTAAATAATTGTCCGAAATTTTAACGAAATTTTTAGAACTTATTCACAAATAAATGAAATTATTTTTTACATGTTTCTTCTCAGAAATTTTTGGTAAAACAACTTTTTCTTTAAATGTGTTAGCCCACTGACTTAATTTCATGAAATTTCGCACAAAACCTTATTTTTTTAATTTTGTCTTTTTAAAGTAGGAGTTGTTGGAGATTGTAAATCGCCTACTTTTTTTTTCAAATTTGTACTATTTAACTAAAAATCTGCTCTGAATTGAAAAATAATGAATCCAATAAAACTATGACATTAATTAATTAGAAAAGCTTTTAATTGTTTTTGTGAATAAGCAATATTAAAGACATTATTGTCTGGAGAAATAATATTTTTCAGTTGAATAATGAAATTTTACGAGAATTTTTTCATTTTTCTTTTTACATTTTAATTTTAATAATTTATAATTGTTTAAAATTCTGTATTAGGGTATTTATTGGGGTATTTATTGGGGTATTTATTGGGGTATTTATTGGGGTATTTATTGTATGTGTTATAGTAATTAAGTGGAAACAAAATTTACGAGTCCAAAATTGCAAAGATTAATAAACCTAGTTATGCTATCTATTTTTAAAATACTTTTGTATTTTGTGTTTATTTACCTTATTTTCTTATGAAAAGGTTACGTAATTTAAGAGTTTCACTTAGAAACCTATCATCGCTTCGTCATTCAACAGTCCGTCAAACGTTCGATCAAATGAACACAATATCAATCGTTAATAATTTGTTGTATATTACTTTTCTATGCTATTAGTTTCTTAAAAATCAGATTAATTTAGCATTCAATTTTCTAATTTTACTCAAATAAAGTGTCAGAAATCTTTTGAAATATTTTTAAAATTGATGAATTTTGTTTATTTACAAATTTCTTAAAATTTCTCTTTTAAGAAAAAGTAATCGAAATGTGACATTCCCATTTATATAATTTCTATCTGAAATACAACAGAATTTTTTATTTAATGGAAATATAAAATGTACTCATTAAGCTTTTAATTAAATCTAAAATGAAATCTTCGAGAATGCTTTTCATTTTAAAAATTTCATTTTAAACTTAGGTATCGAAAATTTATGCCGAAATAGTGAAGGTACCTATAATTATTAATCAGTCTCTTCCTTCCAGTTATGGGTTAAATAACAGGACAGATTGGGTTCTATAGCCTTGTTTGACAACCAGTCTACTGTGGAAAGTAATGGCAACCTACTGTGAGATAATCTTCTGCCCAATCAGTCATGTCTCTTTCAAGACATGATCGTCCAAGCGTGTATCATGCATGATACTTAACTGACTGATATGCTCTTCTGTGTGTTGTGATGATGAAATCGGATGAAAAATCGGAGAGCCGAGTTCGAATTCCAGTTGAATTCGTTGCATTCACTTACACGCAACTACCTTTAGAAAAGGTATTAATCCGTCTCTTCTCCCCCAGCTATGGGATAAATAGTAGAGCAGATTAGGTTCTATAGCCTCGGTTAGCAACCACTCTACCGCAGAAAGTAATGGCAGCCTACTGCGGGATAATCATCTGTTCAGTCAGTAATGTCTCTTTCGAGATATGATCGTCCAAGCGTGTATCACGTATGACACTTAACTGACTGATGATAAAATGAAGCAAATACAGAAATTTAAATACCAGACACAAATTGTGACACTGATATCTGAAGGTGTATTAGCATGGCAAAGGACGCATCCCAAAGTTTAAGCAGACTATTGGAAACAAAGAAAAAAAGGACTGAACCTCATATACTAGACATATTTGCTATATGTCTAGCAAATGCTGGACAATCTCCTCAATGATGAAATAGAAACTCGAGGCGACAGAAATGTGTTTCTACAGAAGGATGCTGAGGATATCAGGGATCGAACATGTGGGTAACGACAAAGTTTTGGAGAGGATGGAAACGAAAACGAAAGTTATACTTAACATCAGAGTGAGACAGCTGAAGTGAGGAAGGAGTGCTTAGAGAATCTGATACTCGCAAGAAGGATAGAGGGAAAAAGACAGGGGAAAAAAGCACGTGACATACTAGATGAGCTCGACCAAATGGATCGCAGATCAGCGTTTTGGAGAAATAACAAGACAAAATATATTAAAAGCTATAAAAGGCAGGAAGATGTAGAGGGCTATGACCTCCTATGCCCCGAAGTGACACGACACATGCAAGAAGATAGAAGATCCTTTCCAATTTCTGTTCTGCGCTTCAATTGCATCAGCTCGTTAGTTAGGTGATTCGCTGTTTCCATCTAGCCTTCTTTTTTCTTTTTGAAATATTTACTTAATACAAGACCCAAGAGCCACTCAAGGCAGTGTGTCACTATTTAGTGTTGTATTAGCGTAAGAAAGAACAAGAAGTGAAGTTCTTGGGGCTATGCAGGAAAGTTAAGGGCTAACTCTAGACCTGAAGAAGTCAAGATTTAATGAGTGAATAAGTGAACGGACATGCCTCCCAATACTATCATACGAATGCGGGTGTCCCTCAAGGCTCTATTCTATGTCCTATGCTTTTCCTTGTCTATATTAACGATCTTCCAGATGTAATAAAATCCCAAGTAGGCATATACGCTGACGACACTACGGTTTACTCTCGTATCGATCAAAAATGTACTGAGGCTGACAAAGCAAATCTCGCTGCCGAGCTCTAAAAAGACCTCCAATCCGTGGCGGACGGGAGTAGAAATGACTCGTGAATTTTAATACTTCCAAAACGAAGCTGCTATCTACTAACCATTACAGACAATCGCTCTTACCCCTCCCCACCATTAGCATGGATCAGGCTAGTCTCCCTGAAAGCAAAACACTGCGGCTCCTCGGGTTAACTCTCAAAACAGACCTGAAGTGAAATAACTATATAGAATCCATAGCTAAATCCGCTGCTAAGAAGGTCTGTTCTCTGTGTATGGCCAAGAAGTTTTTCCCGTCTGAAACAACCCTGCACATATATAAATCTACCATCCGCCCGTGCATTGAATATTTCTGCCATATCTGTTCGGGTGCTCCTGCTATCCAACTAGGTGTCGTTGATAAAATCCAACGGAGAATCTGTAATGTGATCGATCCCGACTTGGCAGCTCAGATATAGTCACTTTCTCTCCGGCGCAATGTGGCTTCCCTGTGTCTCTTCTACAAATACTTTCACGGATTCTGCTCCGATGAACTTAGCCCCCTGGTGCCCCCTGTATATTAATTTACTTGAGCCACAAGATTAGCAACTATTTTCCACACTTTTACTGTGAAACCAATAAAATGTAAACGCAAATTCAATTCCAGCAGCTTATTTTCTCGCACTTCCCACCTGTGGAATTCCCTTCCATTTACTTGCTTTCCTAACAGCTATAATCTCCAAGAATTTAAATGTAAAGTCAATAGTCATCTCCTGTCTCACTAACCTGGATCCTCTCTCTCATACTTCTTTCTCCGTCTACTCCACTCTCATCAGTATTCTCATCCTTCTCTTACCCACTTCCTGACACCCCCTATAACCTGTCTCTCTTTCTCATAACTTTCCTTCTATACAGCCCCTGCAAAACAGTGGCAGTAAAATGCCTTGCTTGGGGCGATACGATTATTAAAAAAATACTAAATTTGAAAGATTCTTTTAAAAATGTAAACGCAAATTTTACTTTGCATCCTCTCTTTCAGGTTCCTTTCTTCATCCACTCCACTCTCATCAGTATTCTCATCCTTCTCTTACCCACTTCCTAACACCCCCTATAACCTGTCTCTTTCTCTTTCTTTCCTCCTTCTATACAACCCCTTCAAAACTGTGGCAGTCAAATGCCTTGCTCGGGGCGATACGATTATTAAAATAATACTAAATTTGAAAGATTCTTTTAAAAATGTAAACGCAAATTTTACTTTGCATCCTCTCTTTCAGGTTCCTTTCTTCATCCACTCCACTCTCATCAGTATTCTCATCCTTCTCTTACCCACTTCCTAACACCCCCTATAACCTGTCTCTCTTTCTCACTTTCCTTCTATACAACCCCTGCAAAACTGTGGCAGTCAAATGCCTTGCTTGGGGCGATACGATTATTAAAATAATACTAAATTTGAAAGATTCTTTTAAAAATGTAAACGCAAATTTTACTTTGCATCCTCTCTTTCAGGTTCCTTTCTTCATCCACTCCACTCTCATCAGTATTCTCATCCTTCTCTTACCCACTTCCTGACACCCTCTATAACATGTCAATGAAATAGTAATTTTACAAATAATTTAATTCATTTATGAATAAGTTCTGACAGTTTCATTAAAATCCAACAATTATTTGATTTTTGCAAGAATTTTTAAATTATATATTTTTCACCGGAAGAAATCGTTTTGTAAAAGTAAATTTGTTTACCCTATGACAAAAAAAAAGTTACCAAAATTTCGAAAGATTAAAATTTTTAAAAAAAATCTTTTTATCATTCTTCTTAATAATAACAAACGTTTTGACGGAAAAACGAAAAACTTTGTTTTTAATAAGTTTGGGGCCTTTTTAATGCTATGCTGTTTCTATTTTTTTCAGCAAATTAGCGGAGGCGCCTAGTTTTATATTTCATGTTGCCTTGTTTTTCGTAGTGTTATTTTTTTGTCTGAGACATGAACAATATGTTGTTCTGTGCTTTAGAATAGTTTTAACAGCATTAAAACAAGTGTTGTATCCGCCATAGTTTTGTGCAAAGCTATCCTCCGTAGGGATACGACATTAGTAAAAAGGCGTGGTTGCACTGTTCGACCCTGACAAAGCATTTTTTTCTTTTCTTTTGCAAAAGCAACACACCACAGAAGAAAGACAAACTCCCCTCGTATTGTGTATAATCAGGCTGACATTGCACTGAGTGACCTGGCCCCTGTAATCTAGTTTAACCTAATTTTCTGGAGATTTACCCAAAAGTTCTTGGGCGGATCGCTGTTGAGTAATGGTTAGTTGACTAGTCAAGCAGGCAATTTTTTAATCATTTCACCCCATGCAAAGTGATAAAGGCGCTAAGACGCGTGAAAAGAAGATGACGAAAAAAGAAAATCTTATAACTAGTGGGTTTCTGTTTCCGGACACATTGTTATTTGTTATTGAAGGGAAAGTATATTCGTTTCAGCTGATATATTGCTATCTAGACGCTGCAACAGTTACCTGGAAATCTAATTGCAAAAAATAAAATAAAATAAAATAAAATAAATGAAAACCTTGGAAGGTTTTTACAGCAAAAGCTTTCACTTTCTTTTACTATCTTCTGTCGTTCCAGACAAGATATGACAGCAATTTTCAATGAATTATATAAGTGTGGGGTAGATTCTGGAGAGAAAAACTTGCATGACGTAGTTGCGCGAACGTTTTCGCAGTGGCGAGAAAACTGTTTTAAATCGGTTTTTGTGGTTAAAAAAGAAACACTTTCATGATTTCATTTTGTCTTTGTTTTTTGTTTTGTTTTTCATTTTTTTCTCTTTTTTTTTTTTTTTTTTTTCCTTTTTTCAATCCGGATAACATCGGTTAGCCTTGCATATATAAATGATATACATATGAATTTGCTCTAGCCACAGGATCAGCAATTAGGTCCCACCCTTTTACTGAGAAACCAATAAAATGTAAACGCAAATTCTCCTCCACCAGCTTCTTTTCTTATTCCACTTCTCGCCTGTGGAATTCCCTTCCATTTAATTGCTTTCCTGACAGCAACAATCTCCAAGAATTTAAATGTAAAATCAAGAGTCATCTCCCTAATCGGCATCCTCTCTCTCGTGCTCCTCTCTTCGTCCACTCTACTCCCATCAGTATTCTCATCCTTCTCTTACCCACTTCCTGAAACCCCCTTTAATCTGTCACTCTTTCTCATAACTTTCTTCCTATTCACCCCCCCCTGCAAAACAGTGGCAGTAAAATGCCTAGCTTGGGGCGATACGATTATAAAAAAAAGATAGATAGATAGATAGATAGATAGATAGATAGATAGATAGATAGATAGATAGAATCTCCAAAAAATTTAAATATAAAGTCATCTCCTATCTCACTAACCTGCATCCTCTCTCTCTCTCTCTCTCTCTCTCTCATGCTCCTTTCTTCGTTCACTCCACTCTCATCAGTATTCTCATCCTTCTCTTACCCACTTGTCACTCTTTCTCATAACTTTCCTTCTATGTAACCCCCCTGCAAAACAGTGGCAGTAAAATGCCTTGGTTGGGGCGATATGATTATAAAAACATATATGCAGCTAAAGTTCGAAATAGTTTCTATAATCACAAAAACGGCGTAAAATCAACTTTTTCTATTTTTTGCAAACAAAAAATTAAGTATAATCTTTAATCGCGGAACTGGAACATTTCCAGAAAATCTAAATACCATTCCCATTAACAAAAGCTACAAATTCCTAGACAGAAGGAATTTCAAATCAACATAATCAGCTGCCCTTTCGACCAGATGTGCATAACCGAAATCTTTCAATAGAGTCACACATTGTTTGACTTTCTTCTAGTTGGAACACGTGATTCGTTAGGATTGGTACCAAAATTGCAAATAAATAAGGGTACTGCTCAGTTATGGCTGGCAGCATTCAAATACCCTGCCGGGCCAAGGATTGAACTCACAATTACTAACAAGAAACAAATAAGATACCCCTCGCCATGAGCAATACAACGAGAACGAACTACCCGCCCTTAGATTAAATAAAGGATTGTTTGAAACTCCGTGTAGGTTACTTGAATCGACATACACCTGATGAAAAACAGAGGTGGGTTCATAAAGGCCAAAAACACATAAGATGAGGACAATAATTCGCATTTAAATAATGTAAATAATAGTAACTCTAGTTAAGTACCATACGTGATACACGCTTAGGTGATCATGTCTCGAAAGAGACATGATTGACCAGACAAAATCTTTCCCGGAGTAGGTTACCATTACTTTCAATGATAGACTGGTTGCCAACCAAGGCTATAGAAACCAATCTGTCCTGCTGTTTAACCCATAGTTGGATGGCGAAGATAGGGTTTAATACCTTTACCAAGAATATTTTCCTGTAAGTGAACGCAACGAATTGGACTTGAATTCGATCCCGGCTTTCCGATCTCTCGTTTCCAGCTGATATCCACTGCACCACATCGCACAACCGCAGAAATTAATAGCAACTTATTGTCACTTGAAAATGTTCTTCTCTGTCACATGTCTCTTTCGAGACATGATCGTCCAAGCGTGTATCATGGCAGTTAACTGACTGAATAGTAACTCTGAACCCCATAAATTACAGAAAAAGATCTTTGTAATATTAATCGGAGACACGATAGAGTCATAGCGGCACGGATTGAGGAATTAGTAGGGTTGAGTTCGAATTTCTGTCGAGTTTGTTACTTTTTCTTTGGAAAAGACATAAATCAATCTATTTCCTTTTCCTCAGATATGGGTCAATTACAGGACGGACTAAGTGCGATAGCGAACTGGAGATTAGATCGGATCACAAACCCACAATTGGTGAGTACGAGAGGTTCCGCCAAAAGAATTGGGAAGGCCTTGGATTTGTACCCGAAACAGGTTACACTTAACGCTGGAAAAACTATTAGCTGTTTTCATATAAGAAAACATTATTGATAGAGCACTCAGTACAGTGCTGTAATTTTCTTCTTCTATGTGCCCTGTCCTTTCAGGACGTAGACGATCATAGCTCTCCACGTCTCCCTATCCCTTGTGGCTCTTAGTATGTTTGCTCCTGTTGCTCCTGGCAACCCCCGTTCCGTCATCCACCTGATCAGACCCTTCAAATATGTTACCCGCTGCCTTCATCTGTCTCTTTTTTCCTTCTATCTGGCCTGTCAGTATCAGGTTCTCCAAGCCCTCCTTCCTCATTGCATGTCCCAGGAACTTCAGTTGTCTCTTCCTGATGCTCAGTATTAATTTTCTTTTCGTTTCCATTCCTTCAAACACCTTATCGTTGCTCACATGCTCGGTCCATGATATCCGTAGCATCCCTCTGTAGAACTATATTTCCGCTGCTTCAAGTTTTTTCCTCATCTTCGATAATATTGTCCAGCATTCACTGCCATATTGTTGAACTGACATCACATAGCAATCTAGTATTCTCTTCTTTGTTTCTAGTGAAAGTTTCCTGTGTCATAATAGTTTACTCAGCTTCTGGAACGCGTCCTTCGCCATGCCAATTCACCATCGAATCTCTGTGTCGCACTTTCCATCTCCTGTTAGAGCAATTCCCATGTATTTAAATTGTTGTACTTACTTGATTCTGGTATTCCCCATCTGTATTTGGCATTTTGGGTTTCTCTTTTTGCTGATGACCATGCATTCAGTTTTCTTACAGTTTATTTCTCTCCACAGCTACCTTCTGTAGGGGGTCTTGTAGTTTTCTTTCCGTTTCTGCAATCGGCACTGTATCATCTGCATACTTTACGTTGTTCAAGTTGTGGCCTCCTATAACAAATCCTGGTGTAGCATCTAGGGTCCTCAAAATATTCTCGCTGTACAAGTTGAACAGATCCGGTGAAAAGACACATCCTTGTCTTATGCCTTATTCTATCTTTGCAAATCTGCTGAAATCGTTACATGTCCGTATGCAGGCCGTTTGCTGCCAGTAGGCCTTTATATAATGTGTAATTATTCCATTGCTTTTCACTAGTTATTTAAGTCGATTTTTTTACTACATTTTTCGTACGTTTCTATTTACACTATTTACATTCTTCACCTCATCTTTCATGTCATATTCCCGACGTTTCGGTCGTTGTACGCTCCCGTCTTCTTCAGGATTTGTATATATTTCTGAGATGTGATAATGTAACTATTTACACTATTTACATGTTTATCATTATATTCACGACCTTCCTATTTACACCATATACATTATTCGGATGCGCGTTGTGGTGCGGATGTGCGTTCGGGGAGCCGAGTTCGAATTCCAGTTGAATTCCTTGCATTCACTTACGCAAAAATACCCTTGGGAAAGGTATTAATCCGTCTCTTCTCTCCAGTTATGGGTTAAATAATAGGACAGATTGGATTCTATAGCCTTCATCGGCAACCAGTCTACCACAGAATGCAATGGCAACCTACTGCGGGATAATATTCTGCCCAGTCAGTCATGTCTCGAAAGAGCCGATATCCACTGCACCACAACGCAAAAAACGGTACTAAACTTATTTTTAAGTTTGTCCGTGAAATGATTTGATCACTCAAATTTTGTATCACCTATGGCACTTAACAAACTGACATTATTCGGACTATTGACCTAATCTTTATTTTTATATTCACGATATTTTAGCTGTTGCACCCCCAGTGACCCAAAGAGTTGTGAGTTCGATACCTAGCCAAGACAGATGTGAACAAAAACTAAGAGAATGGCTTATTGAGATGTCCAGAAAAGGCATGACAAGGTATTCGGAATTGAATCCTATTATTCAATCTACAGCGGTAGATTGTTCTTGTTCTACTGCTCATGCCTAGGGATATCGTTTAGTTCTTTTTGTGCTGTTTAGTCATTGTTAGCCAGTTTCTAATGAGTGCAAGTAAACACTGTCCAACCCAGAGATTGAACTCACAATCACGATATCACCAAATTCATACATTAACGCTCTTACTCACTAGGTTATTGTTCTTTAAACCTAACCTTGGTTGTAACTTCTGCTACTGCTGCGGTTGAAAACTTACTGCTATTTGCCTCTGTTTATAAATGGCTCCCATATAAAATTTATTTTCATGCCGGGCCTACTAAGGAACTCCCTACTGTCTAGCATATTCGCTGATACTTTCAGACCTTTAAAACGCCAGAGGTTTTCCTTGTTCAGCATTTTCCATTAATTCCATAACGGCGAATGAGTATTCTTTTTCTTCCATACATGATCTGTCATACCCGATTTCACTGTCCCACCTCTTACTACGGCTTTTCCATGTTCCTCAATGGTTACTTTTACGGCGAGGCTTGTTTCATTTTTATATTATTTGTCACAAATGTAAGGAACTGAGTAGATGTAATTTTTGTTCATATTCTCCCCCATGTTAGGCTTTAATTGACGGAGACCTCTCGCTAGAGTGAAACTGCTTCTTAATATTGTCATGATGTTGTATGGACCGCAGAGCTTCAGAAAACTTTTTCGATAAATCCTAGGCACAACGAATAAAGCTAGCATTATTGGAGACATTAAGTGATACCTTCATATTCTGGCCACACAAGAATGCTGTCCAAATCCTGCTGGGTCGTATAAACTAAATAAGACCTTCAATACAGCTCTCAATGAAAGGAGAAAATATTAATTCGTTAGCATTCCTGGATGCGCTAATAACTCGCTCAGCGAATGGGTTCCAAACATCCGTGTATCAAAAGCCAACCTTCACCGGACAACACCTCAACGTCAATTTCCACCATTCATAAACTGTGAAGAAAGGGATCATTTCATGTCTACGACGCGGGGAAAAAAAATCATAAATGGCGACCCAGACACACATACCAAGAATAAATGCTTAGCATGAAACCTATCCTTAGGAATAACAACTACCCAGCAAACACGACATCAACGTCTACAGGTGGGAAGAGAATGGACAAGGGCCCAAAAATTGCCACGGCATGTCTAACTGAATAACATCTGAAACCCTTAAATTCCGCGTCACTCAAATCCAATTTAGTTTGGTAACTTGTCATGAACCGAACATGTGAGCAACAATGACGCTTTAAAGGGGATCGGAAAAAAAGGAAACTCATGTTTAACATCAGGAAATACAATTGATGTTCCTGGGATACGTAATGAGGAAGGAGGGTTTGAAGAATCTGATACTCACAGGTCGGATAGAGGGAAAGAGAGACAGGGGAATGCAACTCGTAAGATACTTGAGTGACTTGAGCGAGTGGATGGTAGAGCAGAGTTTGGGTGGGGTAACAGGAGAAAACATGCTAAGAGCCACTAGGGATAGGGAGATGTGGAAGGCTATGATCACCTACGTCCTGAAAAGACACGACACATAGAAGAAGAAGAGGGATTTGTCCATCCAGAAAATTAGGTAAGTTTTCCGTTAGCAGAACTTGGCAGAATTGTTCCGGTTTCTTTATATATTGATGGTATGTAGCTCAGTTTTTGCTGGCGAAATGGGGGACGGTAAAAACAAATGCCCATAGACAGCTGAATTTGTGCTGAGACAGATTCCATCTTCTGAACCACGTCTTCCATTGGCGAAACTTGTACCTAGTATTCGTGCATTGACCTAATTGTTTATCTGGGCGTACTGCAATGGAAAACTGCCGTAGGGTAATGGTTAAGGCGTTAGTCTAACAGGCTTTTTCAAGAAACTAATGAGATGCTCAAGACGTGTTGCTTTGTGTTACACTACCCTATAAAAATAATAGCTATTTCTTTTATTAAAGATTTGTTTTGTAAAAGAAAGAATAAAAAAAAATGAAAGCAGTCTAGCAAAGGAAATTAAAAGACCGAAAATAAGAGAGGAAAATTGGGTTTGAAAAATTTCAAAAAATAAACAACGAATGTAACAAACGAGAAAGAAAAGAGATAATACATAAAAAGTGGCGGATTCTGCTATTGTTATAAACATAGACATAGATTTTAGTAATTTCAAAGTGATTGTCTGCTTCTTTGACTTATTTAGCTTGTTAGATTTTTCTTTGAGCCTCCCTTGTTTACTTTAAATGTTACTTTATCGAAATTAAAAGCAGTGGAAAGTCGAAGTTATAAAGGAGTAGAGACAGGAAGTTAAATGCGGGTGTTTAGAACGTGAAGGAGCGGGGAAAAAGTATTAATGAACCAAAAAAGAAAAAAATAATTTCCTCTTATAGCGTCGAAAAATTTGGCGTCGATCGTAACGGGAATTAATGATTAAAAACAAGGCGGAAATTTTCGTTGAGTGCGTAGGGAAAAGTAATTGACGCAGTGGGAGGGAAACCTTTTGATTTTTTCTTTCTGGTATTTTCAGTCATATTCTCGTCTCACTCAAACGTTGCAATTTCACTGAACAAAATAAAAATAGGAAAATCAAAATAGAATTTTCTGGAGTATTTTTAACATATATTTATTTATTCTGTAATGTAAAAATTACTCCATTGAGACAAGAATTTAATAAACACAAAAATGTAATTATTGACTATCTTTAACTGTTCATTTATAATGCAAAAATGAATTATATATAAATCTAAACTTATCTATAAATGGAACTTTGTCTGTGTGTGTGTGTCTCTGTGTGTGTATCCGTTACCTATATACTCCGAAACGGCTGAACTGATTTTCTTGAAAATTTACACAGTTGTACTATAAGCGTCTGCGAGTGTTCTTAGCTAGGTTTTGTGTCGAGGTACCCCTGATAAATATCGAAAATCGATGATCGAAAAAATCGGGTTATAGAAGGAGTGGTCCGATTTTAATAAAATTTGATACACTCATAGACAAAGACATAAGAAACAATATTCAGAAGTTTTAAGGTTGCAGTTCTTAGAATAGTGGAGAAAATTTGATATCGATACCAGGAAATCAAAATTTGATTTACATCCATTCATTTTTGTTTCAGTCTACGGTTTCGCTTTAACTGGAAACAACTATTGCTTTTCTGTCTTTTGTGCCAACGTCCAAAGAGTCTGAGCTCCAGGACCATGGATTAGTTTTAAAACTTTCATTACACTCGAGCAATGCCGGGCTATACTGCTAGTATATATATATATATATATATATATATATATATATATATATTTGTGTGTGTGTGTGTGTGTGTGTGTTTAGGCATCATATCTTTATTAAGGCATGCTTGGTTGAATAATATAAACATATGAGTATTCATGTTATTTTAATTCTCTCTTCTTCACAGTTTAATCTCCACGTCTTGTAATTACAAAGGTCAAGGTAAGCGTCTTAGTTTGTTTTTTTTTCCTTTTATTTTAATAAAATAATGACAATGATAGAATTAAAATAATAACGGACATTATATATATATATATATATAAAACCCATGTTTCTGTTTTTGATATATACATATATATATATATATATATATATATATATATATATATATATATATATATATATTCTGTGTACCCGGTCTTTTCTATAACTGTAACACCGGCGAGCTATTTACTTGGGGTGAAATATATATATATAATCCCTATTTCTGTTTTTCTTTCACCACAAGTAAATACTGCGCAGGGGGTTACAGTTATAAAAATGACTGGGTACGGTGAATATTGAAGAAAGGATATTTTTGCTTAATTTTAAACGTTTCATGCTTAATTGAAGGATTGGTTTTGTTTTTTTTAGCAGAAATTTCTTTGACTGGTGGATTCTTTGTCTTTTTATTTATTTTTTTTTTTTCGCTAGTCCTCTGTTAGATACTTTCTTTTTTTTTTTTTTTTTTTGCCGACTGTTTTTTAGTTACCTTGGTTTATAGGTCACACTGGCTATTTAGTTGACTCTCCCTCCTCCGCATTGCTACTTTCTGACCAAAAAGTTAAAAATTATTTTTTTTTTTAACCTACTGGTAGAAACCATGCGTATTTTCGATTGGTTTTCTTTTTTAGCAGAAATTTCTTTGACTGGACTTTAATTAAGTTAAAACTTAGCAAATCACCACCCTAAGTTTTTTTTTTTTTTTTTTTTTTTTTTTTTTAATTGGAGTAGACAGACCAAACTATTGCCTGGGTCACACTCTACCCACGTCTATTGAACAGGTGAAGAGGCTCATCCCTTGTTCCCTGTTTAGGATATGGTTTCCGGCTTTCTCTTTTCTCTCCTCAGACCTCAGTATTGGTGCTTCCGTGATTTTCCAGCCGTGTGCTTGGCTGGTGGCAACGACTAATTATTGTGAGGGTACCGAGGTGGCAGTTTCCTGGTTGCTGTTTCCGACTGGTAGTTAGGAGCCCTAACTCTTGCGTAGCGTCAAGAGCGGCTGCTCTGATCAACAGTTGCATAATACTGGGGTTCTTGTAGTGCCATGTCGCGCATGGATAAGTGTCCCTGCAAGTGCTTTTGGTGGGCCGAGCCAGTTCTCATCCCAGCGCATATCGTGGATAATGACCGCCTGCATCCTCTACTCAAGGTCCCTCCCTACCAACAATTTTTTACATAATAAATGGAATCAGAAATAACCTTAACCCTCTCGGGCCATTCGTATCATATTTAATACAGTATTTCCCTATAAGGAAACATTTGGTATTTCCCTATAAGGAAACATTTGGTATTCATTGACTGAGCAGTCAGTACTGCTTTCATTTGAAATTTATAAAATATTTCTCTTAAAAAATTTTTCAGGAAAATATTTCTTTTTTTCTTGTTTTCATACTGTATCAAATATGATATGATACGAATGGCCCTAGAGGGTTAAACCAGTCAAACTCAAATCACCAAAATCTCTTAACATTTCTTTTACTAACATCCGGGGCATTCGTACTAACTTTTGTAGCGTAGAAGCTTTCCTCCGCGAAAAGTCCCCCGACATCCTAGCGCTCTGTGAGACTAACTCATCAATTCCCTCCACTGACTTCTCGATCCCTGGTTATCTTCCGCTCTTAAGGAAGGATACCACTGTCCACATGCATGGGCTGGGGGGGGGGTCTACGTTAGTGAACACCTCCCTGTAGCTAGGGTGACTTCACTCGAATTAAGCGCCCACGAATATGTATGTCTCCGCCTATCACTTCTCAGTTCGGTTAGCTACCTTTTCTTTCTTTACCGTTCCCCTTCTTTTTCCGACTGCTCCCTACTAGACAGCATTTTTTTTTAATCATCTCACCCCAAGCAAGGCATTCCACTGCCACTATTGCGCATGGGGCTACATAGGGGAAGGTAAAGAGAAGGAGTGGTTAGACATAGGGAATGTCAGGAGGAAGGTGACAGATGAGTAAGGATAGCGAGGATGAGGGTTGGGCAGATGGGAAGAGTGTTTGATAGAATGGGAGCAGGTTAGTGTGTTAGGAGGTGTCTATTGACCTTACATTTAAACTCCTGGAGATTGTAACCGTCGGGGAAGCAATCGTGTGGAAGCGAATTCCACAGTCGGGAAGTGCGAGGAAAGAAACTGTTGGAGTAGAAGTTACGGCTGCATTTTATCGGTTTCACTGTAAAAGGGTGGGATCTAGTTGCTAATCTAGTATCTCGTTCAAATTCGTATTTAGGGGGCACTAGTGATCTAAGTTCATCGGAGCAGAAGCCGTGAAAGTATTTATAGAAGAGACACAGGGAAGCCACGTCGCGCCGGTGGGAGAGAGACTGCAGGCAGTCTGCCAAAACGGTATCTATCACATTACAGACCCTCCTCTGAACCTTATCGAGAAGCCCGAGGAGAACAGCAGGGGCACCCGACCAGATATGGCAGCAGTATTCAATGCACGGGCGGATGGTAGATTTATAAATGTGCACGATAGATTTAGACAGAAAAAACTTCCGGGCCCTACACAGAGAACCGACTTTCATAGCAACGGATTTAGCAATGGATTCGATATAGTCATTCCATTTGAGGTCCGCTGAAAGTGTGAGACCAAGGAGGCGCAGTGTTTTACTCTCTGGGAGGCAAGCCTGGTCCATGCTAATGGGAGGTAGGTGAGATTGTCGATGATGTTTAATTGAGAGTAGCTTCGTTTTAGAAGCATTAAAATTTACTAACCATTTCTTACCCCAGTCCAATATGGATTGGAGATCTTTTTCAATCTCGGCTGCGACGTTAGCTTTGACGCCTACACCAGATTTTTGTAGGAGGCGAGAGTAAACTGTGGTGTCATCGGCGTACAAACCTATTTGGGCTCTTATGGAATCAGGGAGATCATTAATGTATATCAGGAAGAGTGTAGGACCTAAGATGGAGCCTTGGGGGACACCTGCGTTTGTATGGTAGTTCTGAGAGGCATGTCCGTTTAATACCACCTTCATTGTGCGGTTAGAGAGGAATGACTGGATTAGTTCAAACAAATGTCCAGTTATACCATAGCTCCGCAGTTTACATAGAAGGCCAGCATGCCAAACTCTGTCGAACGCCCTAGATATATCCAATGCAACGGTTCGGGCTTCGCCATTCCTGTCGAGTGCCTGGTATATGTACTCGGTGATGGTCGTTAGCATATCAGCAGTAGACCTGGTGAAGCGGAAACCATATTGCTTGTCCGAGAGGAGCCTGTGTGCTGTGAGATGCTGAACCACCTCGGCGTTGATAATGGCTTCGAACACTTTGCCAAAGATCAGAAGAAGGCTGATAGGGCGGTAATTTGCAGGGTCAGAGGGTTCTCCATTATATTATTTCTGATAATATAGATAAGGCTATTTCTCCATTATATTATTTCTGATAATATAGATAAGGCTACTTCCTGCCACCCATTCGCTCAAGAATTTGTGTTCGGAGACCTTAATGCCTATTATTCTGAGTGGCTTAAAGACTCTGTTACTGATTCAGCAGGCATCCACGACATGAACTTTGCTATTTCCCAATCCCTTACGGGTCTCGCAACGAATTCGAGGTCCTCACATCATCAGCAGACAAGACTGAGTGCTTTGCTCGCAGATTTTCATCCAACTCTACATTTGACTCATCTGGAGTACACGCACCCGACTTCCCTATCAGAACTGATGCTAAACTGTCTGATATATACTTTACCCCGACACTAGTATCCCGTGTAATTTCAAAACTGGACCCCCCCCCCCCCACAAGGCTAGCGGTGGTGATGGAATCCCGGTGATTGTCCTTAAGAAATATGCTCCTGAACTCTCTATCCTCTCTAAACTCTATAACTTCTGCCTCTCTGCTTCCTATTTTCCTGCATGCTGGAAGTCCTCTTCTGTTGTTCCTGTATTTAAGAAATCTGGTGAACCCTCGAACCCATCCAACTATTGCCCTATCAGCCTTCTACTTATTTTCGGGAAGGTGTTCGAGGCCATTATTAATGCTGAAATAGTTGAGCATCTTACTGCCAATAAACTCTTCTCCGACAGGCAGTATGGCGTCCGCTTTGCCAGGTCCACGACCGACATGCTAACAACCATTACGGGGTACATGCTTCAGGCCCTCGAGGAGTCCGGCGAGGCTTGTGCTGTTACTCTGGACATCTCCAAGGCTTTTGACAAGGTTTGGGACGCTGGCCTTCTGTGCAAGCTACGGGGTTACGGTATTATCGGTCGATTGCATGATCTGATCCAATCTTTACTACATAACCGCATAATGAAGGTCGTCCTGAATGGGCACACCCTATGGTACAAACGCTGTTGTCCCTCAGGGCTCTATCCTAGGCCCGACGATCTTCCTTATTTTCATAAATGACCTCCCAGACGAGATCAAGAGCCAGGTAGGCAACTACGCTGATGACAATTTACTCCCGCGTCAGTAAGAATCCAGGCGTGACGGACAAACATAATCTTGCTGCTGATCTTGAGAGGGATTTACACTCTATGGTGAATTGGAGTAAGAAGTGGCTTGTAAATTTCAATTCGTCTTAGACCAAGCTGCTGTCTGTCAATCATCACAGGCAACCTCTCCTGCCTCTCATAAGCATGGACCAAGCGAGTCTCCCCCGAAAGCAATATTCTGCGCCTCCTCGGTCTTAGCCTCTCCTCTGATCTCAAGTGGAACTACTACATTGATTCAATAGCTAAATCCAATGCTAGGAAGGTTGGGTCAATTTGCTAGAAAGTTTTTCCCACCTGAAACCATCCTGCATATATACAAATCAACCATTCGTCCGTGCATGGAGTACTGCTGCCATATATGGTCATCTCTGTGTTCTTGACAGGCTCCAAAGGAGAATCAGTAATGTGATAGGTACCGACTTGGTGGCTCGACTACAGCCACTTTCCCACCGACGAGAAGTGGCTTCCCTTTGTCTGTTCTATAAATACTTCCATGGCTTATCCTCCAACGAGCTTGAATCACTGGTGCCTCTGCAACAGGTGTTTACTCGTGCAACCAGACTGGCAACTGGGTCTCACCCATTCACAGTTAGATCAACCAAATGCAGACGACAATTCTACTCCTGCAGCTTCTTTTCCCGCACTTCTCGCCTGTTGAACTCGCTTTCCTGACGGCTACAACCTCCAGGAATTTAACTGCAAGGTCAATTCTCATCTCTTAACTATTTGACTCTACTTCTTTCCACACTGTCCTGTAGATCCTTTCCTTTCTCTCCACCTTCGCAATTGTCATCACACCTGCATTCCCATCCTTCTCTTGCTCCTTTCTAACTGGTTCGTCCTTCTCCTCATTCTCCTCTAATCTTTTTACTCTTATGTAGCCCCCTGCACATCAGTGGCATTCCCGCCTTGCTCGGGGTGATATGATTAAAAAAAAAAGATGAACAAGATTCAAGGAGGTAGAAGATGGCAATTTACGTTGAATTTAAATTTTCAGAGATTGTATCTACCAGGAAGCAATTAAATGCAAGGTTGTTCTACGGGGGAAGTGCATAAAAAAAAATTGTCGTAGTAGAAATGGCGGTTACATTTAACTCTTTCTAAAAGGGTAGGACCTAGGGGCCAATCTAGTAGCACGCTTGTGGGAGCAGTTGCAATTAAAATATTTATAGAAAAGACAGCGGGAAGAAGCCACGTCATGTCGGTGAGAAAGCTCTGAAGTCGAGATGCCAAAATATAATTTCGTCTTTATTCAAAATAGCCACCAATTAGGAAGGTCGTAATGATTTCTTCATTTATTATCCATCTTTCAAATAATTTCATGAACAACGGTAATAAAAAATGTTCTCATTTATGAACAACGGTAATAAAAATGTACATATTTATGAACAACGGTAATAAAAAATGTTCTCATTTAGAAAACAACGGTAATAAAAATGTACATATTTATGAACAACGGCAATAAAAAATGTTCTCATTTATGAACAACGGTAATAAAAATGTACATATTTATGAACAACGGTAATAAAAAATGTTCTCATTTATGAACAACGGTAATAAAAAATGTTCTCATTTGTGAACAACGGTAATAAAAAATGTACATATTTATGAACAACGGTAATAAAAAATGTTCTCATTTATGAACAACGGTAATAAAAAATGTACATATTTATGAACAACGGTAATAAAAAATGTTCTCATTTATGAACAACGGTAATAAAAAATGATCTCATTCATGAACAACGGTAATAAAAATGTTCTCATTTATGAACAACGGTAATAAAAATGTTCTCATTTATGAAAACTAACTTCTAAAAATTTTCTTATTTATGAACAACAGTAATAAAAAATGATCTCATTATGAACAACAGTAACAAAAATTGTTCGCATTTATGAACGACGGTAATAAAAAGTGTTCTCATTCATGAACAACGGTAATAAAAATGTACATATTTATGAACAACGGTAATAAAAAATGTACATATTTATGAACAACGGTAATAAAAAATGTTCTCATTTATGAACAACAGTAATAAAAAATGTTCTTCTTTATTAACAACAGTAACAAAAATTGTTCTCATTTATGAACAACAGTAAAAAACAAGTTCCCATTTATGAACAATATAATAAAAAATGTTATCATTTATGAACAACAGTAACAAAAAATGAAAAGATGAAAGAAAAACTAAATTCCAACAAAGCAATCAAAATTACTAACATACATTAAGACATGTAAAATTTTTGGTTAGTTCTTGAGCGAATATTAAAACAAAAATGATTTAGTGACGCCGACATTGGTAGGAGTTCAGTCTCTCAGCCGAATGGCAATGGAATGGATCATGCAGGGATTGTCACAGTGCCAATATTTATTTTTTGGGGATGGTATAGCATTGCTGTTTACCACGCTGGAAAATCCTCCATTAAATAAAAGGGCCTTGAAAATTAATATGGACAGACAGAAAACAGATAGATAGATAGATAGATAGATAGATAGATAGATAGATAGATAGATAGATAGATAGATACTAAACGGACTGAGACAGATAGATAGATAGATAGATAGATAGATAGATAGATAGATAGATAGATAGATAGATAGATAATGAACAGACTGAGATAGATAGATAGATAGATAGATAGATAGATAGATAGATAGATAGATAGATAGATAGATATGAACAGACTAGATAGATAGATAGATAGATAGATAGATAGATAGATAGATAGATAGATATGAACAGACATAGATAGATAGATAGATAGATAGATATGAACAGACATAGATAGATAGATAGATAGATAGATAGATAGATAGATAGATAGATAATGAACAGACTGAGATAGATAGATAGATAGATAGATAGATAGATAGATAGATAGATAGATAGATATGAACAGACATAGATAGATAGATAGATAGATAGATAGATAGATAGATAGATAGATAGATAATGAACAGACTCAGATAGATAGATAGATAGATAGATAGATAGATAGATAGATAGATAGATAGATAGATAGATACTAAACGGACTGAGACAGATAGATAGATAGATAGATAGATAGATAGATAGATAGATAGATAGATAATGAACAGACTGAGATAGATAGATAGATAGATAGATAGATAGATAGATAGATAGATAGATAGATATGAACAGACTGATAGATAGATAGATAGATAGATAGATAGATAGATAGATAGATAGATAGATAGATAGATATGAACAGACATAGATAGATAGATAGATAGATAGATAGACATGACATAGATAGATAGATAGATAGATAGATAGATAGATAGATAGATAGATAGATAGATAGATAGATAGATAGATAATGAACAGACTGAGATAGATAGATAGATAGATAGATAGATAGATAGATAGATAGATAGATAGATAGACATGAACAGAGATAGATAGATAGATAGATAGATAGATAGATAGATAGATAGATAGATAATGAACAGACTGAGATAGATAGATAGATAGATAGATAGATAGATAGATAGATATGAACAGACTGAGATAGATAGATAGATAGATAGATAGATAGATAGATAGATAGATAGATAGATATGAACAGACTGATAGATAGATAGATAGATAGATAGATAGATAGATAGATAGATAGATAGATAGATATAAAAGAACTGAGATAGATAGATAGATAGATAGATAGATAGATAGATAGACAGACTGAGATATGATAGATAGATAGATAGATAGATAGATAGATAGATAGATAGATAGATATAAATAAAAGAACTGAGATAGATAGATAGATAGATAGATAGATAATTTCAACTATTTACCAAACAAATAGTAGTTAATGTTTTTTGAGAGATTCAATTACGTTTTTTACGTTACCACTATCTTCTTTATTCCGAACATCTTTCCAGGAAGGACATTTCGAGTGCATATCTAATTAATTGTTGCGTGCTACAAATGACTTTTTTTTATCAAAAGGCTAACGAGGAACGGGAAGGTTTCATGAGTCCTTCGACTCACTTTCACTTGTAGCCATAAAATTCGACGCAATTCAATCACTAAATCGGAACTCAGGCACTTATTCTTCGCTGCCACAACTCAATGTGATAAAGGAGTGGTACAACTTGTGCGCATTCGTTGGAAGAGTTATTATTGTACATACTCCTGTATGACTTTATGTACAGTTCGCCCCCTCATTTTTTTTTTTTTCTCCAGGAATTAAAATTCTCCAGAAAATAAATATCTGGGTATAGTGCAACCGGTTAACGAAAATAAATGATTTTTAAGTTCTTCTTTAAGAAAATTACTTGTGTGCACCTCACTAATTTTGCGTAAAAAAACTTATCATAGTCAGTTAAGTGCCATACGTGATACATGCTTTAAGCGATCATGTCTCGAAAGAGATATGAGTGACCGGGCAGAGGATTATCCCTCAGTAGATTGCTATTGCTATCTGCGGTAGACTGGTTGCCAGCCAAGGTTATAGAACCCAACCTGTCCTATTATTTAATCCATAAGTGGAGGGAAGAGACGGATTAATATCTTTCTCAAGGGTATTTGTGCGTAAGTGAATGCAAGAAATTCGACTGGAATTCGAACCGGGCTCCCCGATTTGTCTTTCCGAGTCGATATCTACTCCACTACAACGCACTTCCTAGTTATCACAGATAACTCGTACTATACCCGAGTATATATAGCATATTTTGATAGCAGTATGCCACCCAGCGAGAAAACTTTGCGTCTTATTCCCAAGTTTCGTGAATTTTCTGAGATTAAGTGTTTTATCTTCTAACAGCAGCCCATGCATTCGCTTTCTTACTAATATTAACCCAATACAGGGCCAAAGAGTCACACAAGGTAGAGGGTTAATGAATGATGATGTATGTAAGAAGAGGAGGTAAGAAGTGCAATTGATGAAATTAAGTAGGAAATATAACTGTTAAGCTCAGGCATAATAAATTACCTTGACCGGCAAATTATGATTGACAAAAATATATTCCGACCGTGGATGGTGGCGACGGAGAGCAGCATCAACGACAGAAACACAAGCAAATAACCGACAAAGATATGCTTGGCATCAATAGCAGAAAAAAAGGCGACATCAAAGCTTGAAAGGTGATAGCCGACAAAGATATGATTGCCATAAAAGTGAGAAAAACAGGTGTCAACAAAGGTTTGAAAGGCAATAACCAACAAAGTTATGATGACATCAATTACATGACAACCCGAAAAAGCAAAAATGTGTAGAAATTTTGGGTTATATATGTCTAGGGTTTCTGGCCGAAAACGGAAGAGGAGAAAAGAACAGAGAGAAAGACAGAACAGAGAACTCCTGCTGGTTAACAATTTCCCGACTACTCCTTCGTGTGCGCGATATCTTTTTGTTTACTTTCCTACTCTACACAATATTTCAGAACAAATGTTTACATTTTCTTCGTGTTCTTGTTCCTAGTTCCTAAGACGGTTGTTGTTTTCCAGCAGCAGCCTAATATACAACAGACTATTGAGATTTTTTTCTACAAAATAACATTTCTAGGAAAGAAACTATTATAAACGATTTTTACTTTTCTAATCCATTATAAATGGCTTTTAATTTCTTAATTCATTATATGACTTTTTTCCTATTCCATTGTAAATAATTTTTACTTTCTTAGTCTATTTTAAATAATTTCTACTTTCTCATTGTAAATGATTTTCACTTTCCTAATCCATTATAAATTATTTTTATTTTCTTAATTGATTATAAATGATTTTTACCTTCCTAATCTATCATAAATATTTTGTACTTTCTATATTCATAATATATGATGTTTACCTTCCTAATACATTGTAAATGATTTTTACTTTTTTAATCTATAGTAAATGATTTTTACTTTGCTAATCCATTGTAAATTATATTTACTTTCTTAATCCATTATAAATGATTTTTACTTTCCTAATCCATTCTAAATAATTTTACTTTAATAATCCATTGTAAATGATTTTTACTTTCTTAATCCATAGTAAATGATTTTTACTTCCTTAATCCATTATAAATGATTTTTATTTTCCTAATCCATTCTAAATAATTTTTACTCTAATAATCCATTATAAATGATTTTTACTTTCTTAATCCATAGTAAATGATTTTTACTTCCTTAATCCATTATAAATGATTTTTATTTTCCTAATCCATTCTAAATAATTTTACTTTAATAATCCATTGTAAATGATTTTTACTTTCTTAATCCATAGTAAATGATTTTTACTTCCTTAATCCATTATAAATGATTTTTATTTTCCTAATCCATTCTAAATAATTTTTACTCTAATAATCCATTATAAATGATTTTTACTTTCTTAATCCATAGTAAATGATTTTTACTTTCTTAATCCATTATAAATGATTTTTATTTTCCTAATCCATTCTAAATAATTTTTACTCTAATAATCCATTATAAATGATTTTTACTTTCTTAATCCATAGTAAATGATTTTTACTTTCTTAATCCATTATAAATGATTTTTATTTTCCTAATCCATTCTAAATAATTTTTACTCTAATAATCCATTATAAATGATTTTTACTTTCTTAATCCATAGTAAATGATTTTTACTTCCTTAATCCATTATAAATGATTTTTATTTTCCTAATCCATTCTAAATAATTTTTACTCTAATAATCCATTATAAATGATTTTTACTTTCTTAATCCATTGTAAATAGTTTTTACTTTTCTAACCCTTTGTAAATGATTTTTACTGCATTAAGTTGTGTAGAACTGTAATCGCTCCCTATCCTGAACAGACATTGCTTATAGAAGAAGAAGTAGTCTTTCTTTTAAATTTTGGCTTTTATTAAATGAACGATTTTATTAAACATTCACTAAACAAAAGAACCAAATCCGAAATACAAAGAATCTCTCTCAATAAACAGTCTGATGTGATTTAGCTTCTCTGTAAAACCGTAAACTTCACCACTTTTACTTCAATTGTCGGTTTACTGAGATTTTTAGTAAAAACTAATAAAACAAAACTCTCTTTCTAAATCGAAAAATGCAACTGCCTTTCGTGTCAGTGACCAGTGAAGTAGAGATCAAAATATACGATAGCATAGAGCATATATAACATCCGGGCACTGCCATTGTTTGCTTTATTTATGCTCAGAAAATGCAGCTCTATTCCTATGTGGCTGACACTTGCTTTTTCCCTTATTTGATTATTTCCCTCGTAAATTATTCTTTTCTGTATAGTTCGGTTGTGGCTCGTCTAGTGAACGCGTTGAGTTCTTTATGCAAAACGTATCGGCTCAATAGCATTACAACGGTGTGCAAAAGCAAATATTCATATCACTAGAAAAATCAATTTTATGAAATATTAATAAAATGGATAATTAAGGAAGTGGATTATTTTAAGTGATATACAATATACAGTTATGGTTACACTGCTTATTTTTTGCATTTGAAATAAATACTGTACACTATAAACTCGATCAATTAGTTAAGTACCATACGTAATACAAGTTTGGGCGATCATGTCTCGAAAGAAACATGACTGGCTCGGCAAAAGAATTTCCTGTAGTAGATTGTCATTACTTTCTGCGGTAGACTGGTTGCCAACCAAGGCTATAGAATCCAAATTGTCTTGCTATTTAACCATAGCTGGAAGGAGAAGAGACGGATTAATACCTATCTCAACTCAGTAATAATTTTTTTTTATTTGCGAATGAATATTTTGAGGAGATGATAAATTTGTTTTTTTTTAGCGAGAAGTTCTTTTAAAATCGTAGCTTTTAGAGAAAAAGTAGTGTCAGTCAGTTAAGTACCATATGTGATACAAGCTTGGTCGATCATGTCTCGAAAGAGATATGACTGACTTATCAGAAGATTTTCCTGTAGTAGGTTGCCATTATTTTTTGACGACCAAGGCTATAGAATCCAATCTGTTCTGCTATTTAATCATAGCTGGAAATAGAAGAGACGGATTAATACCTTTCCCAAGGGTATTTTGCGCGTATATGAATGGAACGAATTCGACTTGAATTAGATCCCTGCTCTCCGATTTCTATTCCCGAGACGATATCCACTGCACTACAACGCACATCCTCGCTATAAAATACAGACATGAATTCATGGTAATGCTAAAAATAGGGTATTAAAAAGTCATGATATAATCAGAAACTGCAAGGAGAATATGACCCTAAGAAAAATTTTCCTATTTCTTAAATTCAGGAAGGCATCTTTCACTAAATTCAACTTCGGATTTTGGTATTGCACTTTCCGTCCTCTGTTAAAACCCTTCATAGATATTTAGATTATTTCACTTATCTTATTTTAGTATCCCCAATTTGTAATTTGCATGTTATGCTCTTCCTTTTGCTTGCAACTATGCATTCTATCATATGTCAGTCAGTTAAGTGCCATACGTGAATCACGCTTGAGCGATCATGTCTCGAAAGAGATATGACTGACTGGGCAGAACATTATCCCGCAGTAGGTTGCCATTGCTTTCTGCGGTAGACTGGTTGCCAACCAAGGCTATAGAACCCAATCTGTCCTGTTATTTAACCCATAACTGGAAGGAATAGACGAATTAATACCTTTCCCAAGGGTATTTGCGCGTAAGTGAATGCAATGAAGTCGGCTGGCATTCGAACTCGGCTCCCCGATTTCTCGTTCCGAGCCGATATCCACTGCACCACAACAATTCATAGTATTCACAGCATCTAAACTTATTTATAAATGGAACTTTGTCTGTCTGTGTCAGTGTGTCTGTGTCTGTGTCCGTCACCTATAGACACTGAAATGGCTGAACCGATTTTCTTGAAGATTTACACAGTTGTACTATAAGCGTCTGCGACTGTTCTTAGCTATGTTTCTTGGTTCGGCTTTGCGTCAGACTTAATCGAATTCTCTACAGCTTACAGGATTTATGCAGAATTATCACCAGAAGGTTGGTAGTCAGTTGGAATGTGTGGAGTAGTGTAGAAGAGTAGAATAATAAAATATACATTTTGAATGTTAAAATACAAATTTATTATAAGAAAAGACTAACATAAGTTGTAGAAAAAAAAAGAAACATTATTAAGAAGTTATCAGTAGAGTTCGAGTTCAATGATAATGTTGAGGAATTAAGGGTTCGTACAAAATGTTTGTAGCAGTAATTGTTGAGAAAGATAAGGAGAAAGAGAACAAGGTGCGACCTGACCTCATCACCCGGTTGATTTGAAGTTGCCGTTACATGTTGGTTGTTTCGTCTCGCGGCTCCCATCTGTGTCTGTCTGAAGTGCGACCTGACCTCATTGTTAGAACTGCAACCTTGAAACTTCTGAATATCATTTCTTATGTCTTTGTCTATGAGTCTATCAAATTTTATTAAAATCGGACCACTCCGTCTATGTTTTGTATCGAGGTACCCCCGATAAATATCGAAAATCGATAATCAAAAATATCGTGGCAGCGAATGTAGAGTTTCATATACTCAGCGGTTCTTCAAAACAGTCACTTTCTCATCGGCGCAATGTGGCTTCCCATCACCGGTCCACACCATCTACTATTATCAAGTAATAAACTGATCCATAAGAAATTATTACTTATTAAGATAATATAATTAGTATAATCCATCGCTTTTCTCTCTATGTTTTGAATAGCAGGACAGATTGAATTCTATAGCCTTGGTTGGCAACCAGTATACCGCTTACTGCGGAAAAATCTTCTGCCTAGCGTGTATCATTTATGACACTTAATTGACTGACTGATTATAGTTTTGTTGTTGAGCCATCATTTTTTAGCCTGTCTGCATTTGCTTCTAATTTTCTCGTGTAGTTTTCTGTATTCCATCCCATGTCTTGGCATTCTTTTCTGTCTCTTTTGCATCATCTGAAGAATCTCTTCAGTGATACACTCAGTTGTCTTCCAACGTACGTTTTCCTTTGGGATGATGTCGTTGGCTGAAGTCACTAGAGCTTCTCTTAGTGCGTTCCATTTCACCAGATTACTGAGTGACGGGAAAATCTCATGGGAAACAAAGAAAAGGATACTGGACTACTGTGTGATAACGCCCCTTCTGTATTTCAGCAAATGTTAGACGATCTTTTCAAGGATGAAGAGGCTTGAGGCAGTAGAAATGTGGTTCTACGGTAGGATGCTGAGGATACCATATCCGAGCACGTGAGCAACGTCGAAGGCGAGGATGCAATCGAGAAGAAAACTCATATTTAACATCAGGAAGAAACAGCTGAAGTTCCAGGGACATGTAATGAGGAAGGAGGGTCTGAAGAATCTAATACCCACAGGACGAATAGAAGGAAAGAGAGACAGGGAAAAGCAGCGCGAGTCATATTTGATGGGCTTGAACAAATGGATAGGCGAAGTGGGGTTTGGGAGAGATACCAAGAGGAAAAATATTAAGAGCGACAAGAGACAAGGGCAAGTAGAAGGCCATGATCGCCTGCGTCATCAAAAAGGAGGTTATTTTTTTCTAAAATTAATCTCTGTTAAATTTTTTCAGCTTCGTTATTTCGCTGATGTAGTGAAGATCCGGTTTAGCAATGTTATGAACGGATGAGCAGTAAAGTGGAGGCGACAGAAATGTGGTTCTACAGAAGGATACTGAGAATTCCAAAAATCGGGGTTAGTAAGCAACGAGGAAGTCAGAAATAACAGTTCTACTCAGAATCAGGAAGAGACAGCTGAAATTTCTTGGACTGTGACAGAGAGAGAGAGAGAGAGAGAGAGAGAGAGAGTCAAACACATACACGCATTTAAAAGGTTCAAAATTCCTGGCGCCAGAAGAAGGCCGAAATGAACAAAACGTCGTTCGTAATCCTTTTTTTATAATTTTTATTAAGAATTCTTTAAAAATAGAATTCGGCTTTCAGAAAAACGTGACAGATATTAATTATTTCTCTTTTTGGGATTGAGTTGAACATTGAATTAAGCCAGGGTACTTCTTTCCCAGTAGAGAAATTTGATCTAAACAGAAGTTTAGGCCGTTATGTTTGGGTAGACAGAATAGAGATCAATGGAATAATGACTTTGATAAAGGAGGATTTTGGTGGAGATTAAATATCAAGACGTGTTTGCTTACTTATAGTGAAAAATGAATCTAGCACAAGATATGTCGTTATATTTGGGTTATCGGAGAGCGGTGGAAATGTACGAAAGTTTTTTTATTTTTTTTAAATTAGAATTTAAATAGCGATTAGTAGGCAAAACAACCTTGGAGAGATCACATGATTTTTGACTGAAGCAATTAACGCTCCTGATCACTTATGACAAGTGCATGGCGACCTAGCTTATAACCACTGGTCCTCTGTATAAGCACGTCGTAATGCTGAAATTAACAGAGTCGGACGTATGTGAGATCGGAACCCACCTCGCTGAAGCAAGTGTGCGGACAAGTTAGAAACCAGGATATTTACAATTATCGTCGCAGCAGTCGTATTTTTTCTTTAATCATATCGCTCCAAGCAAGGCATTTTACTGCCACTGTTTTGCAAGGGGTTACATAGGAGGAAAGTTATCCGAAAGAGTGACAGGTTATAGGGGGTGTCAAGAAGTGGGTAAGAAAAGGATGAGAATACTGATGAAAGTGGAGTAGACGGAGAAAGAAGCATGAGAGAGAGAGTGGTGGATGCAGGTTAGTGAGATAGGAGACGACTATTGACTTTACATTTAAATTCTTGTAGATTGTAGCTGTCAGGAAAGCAAGTAAATGGAAGGAAATTCCACAAGCGGGAAGTGCGAGAAAAGAAGCTGAGGGAGTAGAATTTGCGTTTACAATTTATTGGTTTCACAGTAAAAGGGTGGGACCTAGTTGCTAATCTTGTAAACTCAGTGAGCTAAGTTCATCGGAACAGAAGCCGTGAAAGTATTTGTAGAAGAGACACAGGGAAGCCACATTGCGCCGATGAGAAAGTGACTGTTTTGAAGAACCGCTGAGTATATGAAACTCTACATTCGCTGCTAGCACGACAACTATCAGAATTACATCAGCCGTCGTTTGTGCCAGCACCTTCGCAAGACACATGGTCCCAGCGTTTTAATTAAAAAGAATTGACTCCGTCGAAAGAGTCCGAAGAACATTGTTGAATAGAATTATATATCTTCCAAGACGATTTAACAACCACTGAACCAAACACACTCTCTATATATATCTAGACGTGTGAGTTGTTATGCTAAAAAACTTTTACTATTTGTAACTGTTTCTTTTTCTATTCTTCTCTTGTATATGAACAACATTAACAGTGCAACCATCGAGCAGTTATTTGTTCGACTTTCTACAGACATTATTTTCAATTTCTTTTAGCTGGATTCTAAATGTTTAACACCGGCTTCCCAGCCGTGTCTGCATCTTCCGTCGACCGCGAGCGAACAACACGTCTGCTCTCTGGATCTAATAATCACAACGTGGGCAGGAAGCAGAATTAAACCAGTGAGCAGTGGACTGACTTATGGATGCTCAGAGATCTGGGGGCTATCGTGTTAAATATATGGTCCCGTTACTAGGACTTGACCCCTGGGAGCCATAGTGTTAAAGAACACATATTGAGGAAAGAGGGCTAGGAAAACTTAAAACACACTGGATATATTGAAAGTAAGAAAAACAGAGGAAGACAGCGAGTCATTTAGCTAATGGGTTTTTATAAATGAATAGCAGAACGAAGAATGGGAGCTTTAGCTTTGAAGGGCCATGATCATTCATGCCCTGAAAAGACGTGGCACTCGAAGAAGACTGATTTATTTTTTATCACCTATCAGTGTTAATTAGAACCAGAAAATTAGTCTTAAATTGTAATTTGGGATATATAATAATTATTTACTGATTGAAGTTTTACTAATTAACTCATAGATGAAGGAAGAAGAACTGGTTTCATCTCTTTCCCAAGTGTATTTGGACTAAGGCATATAACGAATTTGACCGGAGTTGGACGTCGGAAAGCCGAGTTCCAATTCCATGCCACCCATGTAGGTACTGAAAAGACTCAACGTTGCTTAACTTCAAATTTACCGTCTTTAATCCATAAATAATAAAAAAAAATCGGCAGGTAAGATCAGTTACTACAGAGAATCAAATGAAGTATAATGCCTGGTTATCTGGACAAACAACGTATATATAAAAATATAAATTTATATTTTTATTTTTCATCAGTGACAGTTATGTGAAGTGGTAGTCAGAGGGAATCACGCACATACGAGGGAGTTGCCGGGAGTCGCGAGTGTTGTTTTCTCTACTCCTCTCTTCTCTGCGTTCACTCGTTCTTCTCCCGGTGTTCGACTTTTAGCCCGAAAAAAAAAACGAACTTATACAAGCTGAAATTTCCACGTATTTTTGCTTTCTTGAATTTTCGCTTAATTGTGTCATCTATCGCTTGACATATCTGTTAATAAATTTTGTCAACCATTGCCTTTGAAACTGGCTGCTTTTTGCATGATGACATTTCCGTCGAGCTTGTTTAAATGTTCTGCCTTTGACGTAGAACACATCTACTGGTCTTGCTTCTGATGTCAACCATATTTCTGTCGTGGCACAGAAATATATCACACAAGTTCGTAACAATTCCTCAATATAATACTAAAATGCTAAAATTGCATGTGTGTTCCCGCGATACAACCTAAACGATTTAGGAGCACATTGCAGCTTGAATGTCTGCCTAATGCAGTGCTAAATTTTATTAAAATCAGACAAGGGTTTTTTTGTTTATTTATTTATTTATTTATTTTTTTTGATAGCTCCAATTTTCTTTTTTACAGTATTTTAAGTAGGAAATAAAATATTTGTTTTCGATATATATACTTATATAAACCCGTGCATATAAGAGAACGCTTGCATATCACATTCCAACTATTACGTGTGTGAAAAACAGTAAAGATTCATAATACATCATCAGAAAATAAATTTAAACATGTATAACACAATGTATATTTGTACAACTCAACAAACTACATTAGAACTTTTTTTTCTTTTTTGTTATAATCATATCGCCCCAAGCAAGGCATTTTACTGCCAGTATTTTGCAGGGGGTTACATAGGAGAACAGTTATGAGAAAGAGTGACAGGTTATAGGGGGTGTCTGGAAGTGGGTAAGAAAAGGATGTGAATACTGATGAGAGTGGAGTGGACGGAGAAGGGAGCATGAGAGAGAGGATGCAGGTTAGTGAGATAGGAGATGACTATTTTTTTTTTTAATCATATCACCCCGAGCAAGGTGGTAACGCCACTGATGTGCAGGGGGCTACGTAAGAGTGAAAAGATTGGAAAAGAGAAAGCCGGAAACCACATCCAAACAGGAAACAAGGGATGAGCCTCTTCACCCGTTCAATAGACGTGGGTGGAGTGTGAACCGGGCGATAGTTTAGTCTATCTACATTTAAATTCTTGGAGATTATAGCTGTCGGGGAAGCAAGTAAATTGAAGGAAATTCCACATGCGAGAAGTGCGAGAAGAGAAGGTGATGGAGTAGAATTTGCGTTTACAATTGTTATAAACAATTACTTCAAAGATGAAGAGGCTATAGGTGCTACAAGATTTTATGGTAAATCAATGAAGAAATAGATATACTCTAATTTGCTTACGCATTTTGAAATAAAAAGTGGGAAAAAAGAAGTGCGTATAATAAAAAAATGTATTTATTATTTGAAAAAGACTACACTTCTTTTAAGTTATAATGTGCAATTTCCACGTGCTAACTATGAATCCCCGTAGAACAATAAACCTTCCTTTCAGTCAGTTAAGTGCCATACATGATATACGCTTCGCCGATCATATCTCGAAAGGGACAAGAATGACTGGGCAGAAGATTTTCCCGCAGTAGGTTGCCATTACTTACATTCTTTCTTGGTTGCGAATCAAAGCTATCGAAACAATCTGTCCTGCTATTTAAACTATAGCTAAACGGAGAAGAGATTGATTTTATTAAATTATTATGTTAATAAGTATAAATTAATGGGGGATCAGTTTATTACTTCATAAAAATAGAAAATCAATCCCCCACTTTATGTCTAGTAGAAGCTTTAATTATATTTAAAACTATTATACTCAGTCAGTCAGTTAAGCGGCATACGTGATACACGATTGGGAGTTCATGTCTGGAAAGTGACAAGAATGACTGGGCTGAAGATTTTCCCGCAGTAGGTTGACATTAATTTCTGCGGTAGACTGGTTGCCAACCAAGGTTATTGAACCAATTCTGTACTGCTATTCAACCTATAGTTCGATGAAGAAGAGATGGATCATATTATATTATTATATTATATTAATAAGTAGTAATTAACAGGGGATCAGTTTATTAGTTCATAACAAAAGAAAATCGATCCTCCACTTTATGTTCAGGAGAAGCTTTAATTATGTTTCAAAGTATCATATTCAGTCAGTCAGTTAAATATCATACGTGATACACGCTTAGGCGATCATGTCTGGAAATAGACATGAATGACTTGGTAGAAGATTTTCCTGCAGTAGGTTGCCATTACTTTCTGCGTTAGACTCGTTGTCAACCAATGCTATAGAACCCAAGCTGTCCTGCTATTCAATACATAGCTGGAAGGAAAAAGAGATGGATTATATTATTAAATTATAAAGTAGTAATTTTAGGGGGATCAGTCTATTACTTCATAACAATAGAAAACGGATCCCCCAAATTTATACCCAGGAGAATCTTTACTGATGTTTGCAACTATTATATTCCAGTCAATTAAATGCTATACGTGATACACGATTGGGTGATCATGTCTCGAAAGACATATGACTGTCTGGGTAGAAGAATTTCTCGCAGTAGGTTGACATTTCTGCGGTAGACTGGTTGCCAACCAAGGTTATTGAACTCAATCTGTTCTGCTATTCAACTTATAGTTCGATGGAGAAGAGATGGATTATATTATATTATTAATAAGTAGTAATTGATGGGGGATCAGTTTATTAGTTCATAATAATAGAAAATCGATCCCCCACTTTACGTTCAGTACAAGCTTTAATTATGTTTAAACCTATTATATTCAATCAGTCAGTTAAGAGTCATACGAAGTACACACTTGGAGAGACGATTTTCCCGAAGTAGGTTGGCATTACTTTCTGCCGTAGACTGGTTGTTAACCAAGGCTAAAGAACCCAATCTGTCCTGCTATTTACCCTGTAGCTGTTAGTTCGAGTTCAAAATCTAATTGAATTTGTTGCATTCATTTGCGTGGAAATACCCTTAAGAAATGTATTAATCCTTTGCTTCAGCTATGGGTTAAATAGCTAGACAGATTAGTTTTAATATCGAAAACTGGGGTACTATAGCCTTGGTTGGCAACAAAGTAACAGTAACCTACTGGGGAAAAATTTTCTGTCCAGTCAGAAATTTCTTGCTTAAAGTATTGCAGCTAAAAATAATTCAAATTTTATTTTTAGCTGCAATATTTTAAGTAAGAAATTTCTTATTTTTTGCTTCACTAGAATATCTTGTCCTTTACTTTTCCAGATCTAATGACTTGTCCTGTTCTGGTCCAGATTTAATATAATCTTAAGAATATGACTTTTCATGCGCGGATTTTTTCATTTAATCCATGATTTTTCCAGGCATTCCTATTGAATTAAAATTTAATGCTGAAAACCGCATTCAAAAATATTAAAGAGGAAAAAGTATATACATTTGATTAAAAAAACAATAAAAAATTGATTATTTCTATTTAATTGTGATAATCAATTCTCATAATAAAATGGTAAATGATAAGCAAAGTCTGATTGACAAAAATGATAAAAGATATCATCAGAATTTAAATGTTGAAAGCCGCATGCAAAAATTTTAACAGAAAAAAGTTATAAACAATAAGATTTATTTCTTAGTCTCCCTTTTCGGACTTCACATATTTTGATGTAACTTTTTTTCTGCTGAACCAAAATTTCAAATTTTTTTTTCAAAATGTAGCTAAAAAAGTGTCCTATCTTACTCTGTAAACTATTTGAAATTTGTTTAATAACTCAATTAACGGGAAAGCTTGAAAGCTGCCAAGATTAATTCAATGTCGGACTTAAGAATATATTCCAACACTGCCGTGGTTAAATGATTCATTCAAATCTATTGTAGAAATATTGTCGGCATCAAATAACGCATTGAGGCTAATAGGCCTTAAAACATAAGAACCAAACCTTCTTTCTTTCATTCTAAAGGATTTTTCAAAAATACAAAACTAATATACACCTTGAGACCTCTAAAAAAATTAAAAAAAAACTTTTTCATCAAAAGCTGACGAGTTATCAACCTTCTCACTATAGCCAGTCAGTCAGTCATTTAAGTGCCATACGTGATACACGCTTGGGCGATCATGTGTCGAAAGAGACATGACTGACTGGGCAGAAGATTATCCCGCAGTAGGTTGCCATAGACTGGTTGCCGACCAAGGCTATAAAACCCAATCTGTCCTATCATTTGACTCATAGCTAGAGGGGAAGAGATGTATTATATAATTAAGTAGTAATTAGTGGGGGATCAGTTTATTACTTCATAACAATATAGTCTGATCCCCCACTTTATGCCCAGTAGTAGCCTTAATCATGTTTGCAACTATTGTATTCATTCAGTCAGTGAAGTGCCATACGTGATACACGCTTGGGCGATCATGTCTCGAAAGAGACATGACTGACTGGGCAGAAGATTATCCCGCAGTAGGTTGCCATTGCTTTCTGCGGTAGACTGGTTGTCGACCAAGGCTATAGAACCCAATCTGTCCTATTATTTAACCCATAACTGGAGGGAAGAGACGGATTTTACCTTTCCCAAGGGTAAGTGAATGTAAGGAATTCAACTGGAATTCGAACTCAGCTCCCCGATTTCTCGTTCCGAGCCGATATCTACTGCGCCACAGCGCACATCCAGAATAGCCAGACATTTAAAATAAAATACCTTAAAACCCACCTTTTTGGCACAAAATAACTCACAGAGGTGGACATGCTGTAAAACAAAACTTAATATCGAACTCAAACAATGCAGACGTTGGCTTTGTAAATGATCAAGATATGCATTGGGTCTTTAAATATTTTTTTTTTTCTGACAAAGAAAACGGGCTTAGGTGATTAAAATCAAAACTGTATAACGACCAGCGCGATTGATGATATTATTCTGTCAGAATGAGCCTAAAGATATTAATTGTTTTTTTGTTTTTTTATAAGTTTCAGGGTCTTTTAGACACAGAAGAATGAAGGCGGAATGACTTACGAGTAATCGCTTTTAACACTGAGCAAAAAAAAATAAAAAATCTTCTGTAGTTACATTAAATGTTGGTTGTTTCTGTTTTATGGAATATCAACCTCGGCGGGTCATTTATTGCCAACTAAATTTTATTTATTTATTGCTGGTAAAACTTTTTTCTTTCAACAATCAATTGTGGTTTTTATATAAGATTTGTGTCTAGTAATACTTTTTTCTTTTCGAGTACCAATATTCATTGGGATTTGATTTTTAAGGGCTGGGTCCCCCAAGTCCTACCCTGTTATTTAACCCATAACTAGAGGGAAGGGACGAATTAATACCTTTCCCAAGGGTACCAATGCTTAAGTGAATGCAGGGTATTCAATTGGAGTTTGAACTCAGCTCACCGATTTCTCTTCCCGAGCTGATATCCAATGTGCCACAACGCACATCCGTCGCTAAACGCTTACAACTACTGGTATTCCCAAGCGGTTACCCATCTAAGTACTGACCAGGCTCAACGTTGCTTAATTTCGGTGATCGAGCGAGAACCGACGTATTTAAGCCGACATTAAATGTAGTAACATATGCGACATCAGTGGCTTCTCAGTGTTTCATGGAAGAGGCTAGAGTTTCAATTTTCGTGTGGAACAGAAATTTGAGATTGAGCAAGTCATCGACGATGTTGATACAAATGTTTTGAACGCCATCCTTTTTTCAATACGATGGAAATGTCTCTTTATTGTTTGCATATCACCAGTCGACATCTTTTTACCCAAATTTTGTTAGGCAATGGGTACATATTTTTGTGAATAACGTATTTTGGCCTATGTTAATCAAAAGAGAAATTATAAGTGCTGATAAAATTTGATGTGATGTGATGGGGCAAAATGAACATGATTTTCAGATTCAGCGTGAAAAACCAACCCAACGACATCTAAACAGATCAAAATGTCGACCGATGTAATTAGCCACCTAAAAATCTTGGGACATAGTAAAGAGAAGCGGGGGAAACAGTAAATAACATATATGAATAAATCGATAACACAACAAAAACGAGGGCAAATAATGTTGGTAAATGTGTTATTTCGAGCAACAATGGACAGGAAGTCGTGAAGAGCCATGATCGCACAGCTCATAGTACATAAAAGAATAATACGTTGTTTATAAGCATTAAGAATAAAACTAAGATAAAGATATACCACATGGATGTAAAAAAACGAAATACGCCTATAACGTGTCTATCAAACGAAACATATGTGTGTGTGTGTGTGTGTGTGTGTGTGAAATGTGTATGTATATATATATATATATATATATATATATATATATATATATGAAATTTATTATATATATTATATTATTTATATATTATATATGCGCGGTACTTATTTGAAAGGGTATCAGTGATTGAACGGTTTGTGACACTAAGTTTCACGCTTTTGCGATCGTCAGACAGTCACAAAAGCGTGAAGCCCAGGGTCACAAACTCACACCTATCTAACTACATTATATATATATATATTATTTTTCAACCGTCCTATATATATATATATATATATATATATATATATATATATATAGGACGGTTGAAAAAGAACTCATTTTTGAAAATAATCAGAATTTATTTAGCAATGATAATTTTCATAGAAAAGCGTTTAGCGTGTGATTTTATTTCAAAGTCAATACGGGCACAAGATCTCGCTACTTGGTTCTCTTGGCACCCAGGAATCGCGACAAGTTATTTTATCAGAAACTCTTGTGGTATGGAAGATATAATTGTTGCATTTGCCCTTCAAGTTCTTTCAAAGTCTAGGTTTGGTATAGTAGACTAACTTCTTTAACCAAACAAAGAAAAAAGTCCTGGGTATGACGGTAAACTGCATCCGACAGCAAGGCCTCTGATTGGGAGGCTGTGAGGAGCATGAAACCACCTCTTAACTCTTGTTCTTCCCATGTCCACCCAGATCCGGAGTGTTAGTACCTATAAGGGTCCCAGCTATGGGAAAATAGTTAACCCCCAAACTGGAGTCAAAATACTATGAAAGTATAGAAATTCACTTTTATTGAAATATATACATAAAAATAGACTTTTATAAAAGAAAATATGCATATTTGAAGGAAAAGTATTACCAACAATACATTTTTGAAGAAAAATTATCCCTATAACACATTTTTGAAGGAAAAATTATTCTCAGCAAAACATTTTTGAATACAAAACTAGAAGACATTTTCAGTTTTCTAAAATAAGAAAAGAATAAAAACAAAAAAATTCACCTTTTGTCAGATTTAAATGATTTTTTTCATTTTTATTCTTTTTTATCACTATAACCGAACATTTAAAAAAAGCCTTAAACTCCACCTTTTTGGCATTAAATAATCCACAGAGGTGTTAATATGCCGTTACATAAAACGCAAACTCAAACTCAAACAAGGAAAAAAGTGACAGGGTGTTAAATCAGGACTTTGGCTGGCCACTCATGCATAAAATAGGCAGTTACTTTGAAATCTCTTTCTCTCTTTGTATATCTATATATATATATATATATATATATATATATATATATATATACGAGGGTCATTCAATAAATAAGGTGAATTTTTCGGAATAAGGGCTTCTAATATAGATAGAAGCTTACTTTTTTTAATTTTTTTTTCCTTTACTTCTTTTTCAAAGGAATTTAATTTTTTTTGTAGATTGAAAAAAAAAAACTTTAAGAGTTTTGGAGATTAACAAAGATGGCCGACCAAGATGCATGCTCCAGTATTGAAAAAAAGTTAATTATCAAGTTTTTGGTTGCTGAAGGGTGCAAACCAGTTGAAATTCATAGGAGAATGTCAACTGTGCATGGTGTCACATGTTTCAGCAAAAAAATATCTACAAGTGGGCTAAATTGTTTAAAGAATGATGGAGCAGTGTTGAGGATGAAGACAGGCTTGGGAGAAGCGAGGTCTCTTGAGGTGATCGAATATGTCAATGACCTCATTCTGTCTGACAGAAGGGTGACAGTGGATGACATTGCAAGGGCTTTGAGCGTACCTGTTGGAATAGCACACAAAATTGTCCATGATGACCTTGTCTATTCAAAGGTCAGCTGCCGGCGGGTGCCAAATATGCTTACTGCAGAGCACAAACAGAAGAGGGTTTGAGTTGTCCCAGCAGTGTCTCTCCCTCATCCCCCTTACAGCGCAGACCTTGCCCCTTCAGACTTTCACCTGTTTGGTCCCTTAAAAGAGTTCATGGGAGGCACGAAGTTTGACAGTGACGATGAAATCAAAAATTCTGTGAGCAATTGGCTGAGACATCAGTCCAAAGATTTTTATGCCTAGGGAATACGGAAGCTTGTGCACAGATGGGAAAAGTGTGTGACACTGCTGAGACTATGTTGAAAAAAAAGTAAGCTTCTATCTGTATTAGAAGTCCTTATACCGAAAATATCACCTTATTTATTGTATGACCCTTGTATATATATATATATATATATATATATATATATATATATATATATACATATATATATATATATATTATAAATTATATTATAGACAATGTACATATTTTTTTTTATATATCCACTACAAATAGTACATTGGTTTCGACATTGAAACTTCAATGTCTCATCAGCTCTATATATTATATATCGAGCACTGTTTTAAATTGATGTTTTGGACGTTGTAAAAATTCTTTCTTCGTTCTGTATTCACTCGGATATATATATATATATATATATATATAGATATAGATATAGATATATAGATATAGATATATAGTCATCCGCAGATAGATCAGTTTCGCTCTATCACAGGTCATCAATTCGGTTAGACTCAGATAACTTTTTATCCCAGGATTGAAATCCGACCAAATTGGCGTCAGTGGACGATTCTACCTCTGGGCTATGGGCTCTCGGTAGAGGAAGGCAAATTTTTTTAGCGCGTATATTATCATTATACACGCCCAATAGCCAGAGTGCTCTAATATATATATATATATATATATATATGTATATATATATATATATATATAGATATTGATTGGTAAAGAATTCTCAGTAATGAGAATAAAGTGTCTTTAGATACAAACGCTTAAAGTGAAAGTCACCATGCAGTGTTGATTTTTATGTCCATGATAACTAAATCCTAATATTATTAATCCATAATAGCACTTTGATTTGGGATTTCCACTATTCACACTGATGTGCGTTGTGGTGCAGTGGAACGCCAAATTGGGGTGCCGAGTTCGAATTTTAGTTGAATTCGTTGCATTCACTTACGCACAAATACCCTTGGAAAAGGTATTAATCCGTCTCTTTCCTCCAGTTATAGGTTAAATAATATCTCAGATTGGGTTCTATAGCCTTGTCTGGCAACCAGTCTATCAAAGAAAGCAATGGCAACCTATAATCTTCTGCCCATTCAGTCATGTCTCTTTCGAAACTTGATCGCCCAAAGCGTGTATCACGTATGGCACTTAAATGACTAACTATTCACGCTGTCTACACGGTTGGTGTTATGAGCTAATGTTACTAGTTAGCTACTAAGTAATGATACTAGGGTTAGGGTTAAAAGAATCCATTACAGAAAGAAGCAGAAGCAGTGATAATCTTGTCTGAATAAGATAGATAGATAGATAGATAGATAGATAGATAGATAGATAGATAGATAGATAGATAGATAGGATGAAAAGATAGATAGATAGATAGATAGATAGATAGATAGATAGATAGATAGATAGATAGATAGATATTGAACAGACTGAGATAGATAGATAGATAGATAGATAGATAGATAGATAGATAGATAGATAGATAGATAGATAGATATTGAACAGACTGAGATAGATAGATAGATAGATAGATAGATAGATATAGATATGAAAAGACTGAGATAGATAGATAGATAGATAGATAGATAGATAGATAGATATGAAAAGACTGAGATAGATAGATAGATAGATAGATAGATAGATAGATAGATAGATAGATATGAAAAGACTGAGATAGATAGATAGATAGATAGATAGATAGATAGATAGATAGATAGATAGATAGATATGAAAAGACTGAGATAGATAGATAGATAGATAGATAGATAGATAGATAGATAGATAGATAGATAGATATGAAAAGACTAAGATAGATAGATATGAACAGACTGAGATAGATAGATAGATAGATAGATAGATAGATAGATAGATAGATAGATATTGAATAGACTGAGATAGATAGATAGATAGATAGATAGATAGATAGATAGATAGATAGATATTGAACAGACTGAGATAGATAGATAGATAGATAGATAGATAGATAGATAGATAGATATGAAAAGGCTGAGATGAGATAGATAGATAGATAGATAGATAGATAGATAGATAGATAGATAGATAGATAGATAGATAGATATGAAAAGACTGAGATAGATAGATAGATAGATAGATAGATAGATAGATATGAAAAGACTGAGATAGATAGATAGATAGATAGATAGATATGAAAAGACTGAGATAGATAGATAGATAGATAGATAGATATGAAAAGACTAGATAGATAGATAGATAGATAGATAGATAGATATGAAAAGACTGAGATAGATAGATAGATAGATAGATAGATAGATAGATAGATAGAAAATATGAAAAGATTAGATAGATAGATAGATAGATAGATATGAAAAGACTGAGATAGATAGATAGATAGATAGATAGATAGATAGATAGATATGAAAAGACTGAGATAGATAGATAGATAGATAGATAGATAGATAGATAGATAGATAGATAGATATGAAAAGACTGAGATAGATAGATAGATAGATAGATAGATAGATAGATAGATAGATAGATAGATAGGAATTAGCACTGCATTGAGACTGTCAGTTCCATGCTTTAATGTAATGTTTCTCTACTAAACAGCCATACTCAAATAGAACTGGGAATCACTAGCAATACCTAACATACACATGGCCCTGGGCATGACGGTAAACTGCATCCAGCAGCAAGGCCTCTGATTGGGAGGTTGTGAGGATCATGAAACCACCTCTTAATTGCTCTTGTTCTCAGGTCTACCCTGACCCAGAGTGGTAGCACCTGTTAAGGTCACAGCTATTGGCAAATAGTTAACCCCCAAACTGGGGTAAAAACACTATGAAAGTATAAAAATACGTTTATAGAAATACTAGCAGTATAGCCCGGCGTTGCTCGGGTGTAATGAAAGCTTTAAAACTCATCAATGGTCCTGGAGCTCAGACTCTTTGGACGTTGGCACGAAAGACTAAAAAGCAATAGTTGTTTCCAGTTAAAGCGAAACCGTATACTGAAAGAAAAATGAATGGCTGTAAGTCAAATTTTCATTTCCTGGTATCGATATCAAATTTTCTGCACTATTGTAAGAACTGCAACTTTGAAACTTCTGAATATCGTTTCTTATGTCTTTATCTCTGAGTGTATCAAATTTGATTAAAATCGGACCACTCCTTCTATAGCCTGATTTTTTCTATTATCGATTTTCGATATTTATCGAGGGTACCTCGACACAAGATCTAGCTAAGAACACTCGCAGACTCTTATAGTACAACTGCATAAATTTTCAAGAAAATTGGTTCAGCCGTTTCGGAGTCTATAGGTAACGGACTCTCACACACACACACACACACACACACAAAGTTCCATTTATAAATAAGTTTAGATATATATAAGAACAGACTTTTATAGAAAAATATACATTTTTGAAGAAAAGATTATTACCATAACACATTTTTGAAGGAAAAATATTATTCTCAGCGAAACATTTTTGAATACAAAACTAGAAGACATTTTCGCTTTCTAAAATAAAAAAATAATAAAAACAAAAAAAAATTCATTAGAATCTGACTAAATCAACCTTTTCATGATAACGAACATTTAAAAAAATTCTTTTTTGGCATTAAATAACCCACAGAGGTTGATATACCGTTAAACAAAACTTAAACTTAACATATACATGGAATACTTCGAGGAAATGGCATTAAGATCCGCATCACAAAAGCCAACTCTGTGGCTGAGATACGTAGATGTAACACCCCAACGGACCCGTCCGAACAATTTTCTCCGGCGGCCGTTCTCCAAGCTGTGATGTTGCCGGGAGTTTGTTGAAAATGTCGGAGCCTCAAGCTGGGGGTACAAGATTAAACTATAAGGAACAAACTTCCACAACTTGGATGAGTTGAAAGGATGCTTTATTCGTTTAGAGTTAGCCTTTTCGGTTGGGGCAGGCAGATGTGACACACAGCTCTAACTCTAATTAATGGAGATCAACAAATCCGAACTGACCGAAACAAGACGAACGGAGGTTCCTACTTCACTCAACTGACTGACTGACTTAACTGACTCTCTCACTCTACTCTACTCTACTGAATGACTCGGAAAAATCACCTGGATTTATTTAAAATTGATCCGGAAATCCGGAAATGCTTTAGACCACCGGTGATAAACATTGACGACTGTATGTCCGAAATTTCAGTTCTCTTTTTTTTAAAGCTTCCGCCGGAAAATTTTTAATGTGTGGTCAAGATACAGTAAAAGACAGCCTTTGACCTGGTCATTCGAACCCCCCCCCCCACCCCGAACTCTATTTCCTGAACTTATCTCTTTATCACATTAAATCACTGAGTCAAATATTTACCGGAAGAGTGGTAGGATTTAAAACAGTAATCGGATACTCTTGTCTCTTCCACAATTTTCCTCATAAAAGAAAAAGCGTTTATTTATTTATTTTTCCTCTTCTTTTTCACTTTTGTTAAATATGTTTTTAAACTATTTTCTATTCTTAAACATTTTCTATTTTAATCTATTATAATAAAATACATATTTTACAAAGCACCATAATATACGCCTAGTTATCGTGTCACATAGATGACACCTTCACACTCAGATCACACCAGGAAAAGGTCCAGTTACTAATGGATTATGTGAACTCAGTAAGATCATCAATACAGTTAACTTCGATGATCGTATGAGAACCGGAAGTACAATGCGATATGGCCGGGGGCCCCAATATTTGAGTAAATGCTATATTTATTTGAAACCGTTTTTCATTTCGTCTACCGACATGAACATTCGACAGATTTCATAAAATAGAAATACACACTCCGATACTAAATTTTAACTAAACGTAAATATATTAGGAATATCAATGACAAAGTGGAAATACATTTTTGAGCGACGCGTTTCGACCTTTAGGTCTTCATTAGATTTTATTAAATTTGTTACAACTACTTCTAAAATAATAAAAGGCTTAATACAAAGTAAAATAATAATAGGCTAAAACTTGAAGGAGAATTTTTTTTCTGTTACTGTAATAACTGCCACAAGAAATACACTGGAGAAACCTCAAGAAATTTAAATAAAATATGTAAATACAAATTTTACAAAATAATATTTTTTTTTTGTTTTTTGTTTTGTTTTTTTTGTTTTGTTTTTTCTAAACGTTTCACCTCAAGCAAGGCAGTACTGCCACTGGTGCGCCGCGGGCTACAAGAGACGATAGCGAAAAGAAAGTGGAACAAGTTACAGAGGCGCCGGAGAATGGATAAGAGAAGGATGAGAATATTAGTCTGGAGTGGTTTACGTGACAGTAAAAAGAGAATGACGAAGAACAACATACAGTGGGTACCGAATAAAAGAAAAGAGAAAGAGAGAAGTCAGGGAGATAAGAGATGGCAATTGACATTGCCCTTAAACTCTTGGAGATTGAAGCTATCAGAGAAGCAAGTATACGGAAGAGATTTCCACAGGCGAGTAGTGCGAGAAAAGAAACTTTTAGAGTAGAAGTGACAGCTATATTTGTCTGCCTTGACTGTATAAGGGTGGGACCTAGTTTCCAGTCTAGTAGCTTCAATAAATTCATGTAAAGTGGGCACCAGAGAGATAAGCGCGTTGGAGTAGAAACCGTGAAAATATTTGTAGAATAGAGAGAAGGAAGCTACATTCCATCAGTGAGGAAGTGACTAGAGCCGAGATGCCAGATCGGGGTCGATTACATTGCAGATTCTCCTTTGAATTTTGTCGAGAACCCAGACATGAATATCAGGGGCGCCGGACCATATGGGACAACAGTATTCAATGCACGGATTTGACAATAATTTTGATTTAAAAAATGCAACTTTAATTTAAAATAGAAAAGATTTACTTAGATGAAAGGGTATAGAAAGAGCTTTAATATATAATTGTGTATATATTTTTCATTTCATTAATGAACACACGAGTTCAGATGTCAGTTCAGACTAAACTTGCAATGCAATATCTTACACCGAAGCGACTAACACAATATCGAATTTGAATAGAAAATAAAGCCACAGTGCTTAAAAGCGAAGTAGTCATGAAAAAAGGGCTTTAGTAACAATCGTACCTCTAAAATTAAAGAGGAGGAAACCAAGGCAGTGTTTGTAAATAATTAATGGCAGGAGAGTGTTGAAAATAAAAGTCAAAACTTCCGACAAACAAGGATACTCGTATTTCGTAATTATAAGTCGATAAAAAAGAAAAGTTTGAAATATTGAAGAGAAACCTAACCGCAAGTCATATTAATGTCACCCGCACCAACCAAATCTTGTATGTTGGCCTACTTTCTCCTGTGGCGTTCGTTATAGATATTCGTTCTCTTGGGCATAAACAATTTGAAAGTCATCAATTGCATCCAAACGACTTTTCATATGCAGCTGTGAAAAATTTGAAACATTATGTTGTTTCCAAAACCAAAAATTATTACTGAATGAAAGATCAGAAGTAACGTCCAGATGTAATCACACCTATAGATACATATTAGGTTCATATAAACCTGGATGAAAGTGTTTTAAGATCCCGAAATGCCAACTATATGTCGGAGAAACTAAAATAAAACAAGTACAGAAATTTAAATACCTGGAAGTGTTCTGACAGAGGATTGCAAGTACGATACTGAGATTCGAAGACACATTGGCATGACTAAGGACGCATTTCAAAAGCTGAACCTGAGTTCTAAAAGACAAGAAAATCTTGCTAGAAACAAAGAAGAGAGTGCTGGATTACTATGTGACGTCTGTCCTTCTGTATGTCAATGAATATTGGACGATCTTCTCAAGGATGAAGAGGCTTTAGTCAGCAGGAATGTGGTTTTACAGAAAGACGCTGAGGATACCATGGACTGAGCACGTGACTAACGATGAGGTGTTGGAGAGGATGAAAACGATGAGAAAACTCATAATTAATATAAGGAAGAGACAGATGAGGTATCTGGGACATGTAATGAGGAAGGAGGGCCTGGAAAATTTAATACTCACAGGACGGATAGAGGGAAAGAGAGACAGGGCAAAGCAGCGTGAGACCTACTTGATAGGCCTGAGCAAATGGATTGCAGAGCGGGGTTTATGAGAGATACCAAGAGTAAGAATTTTGAGAACGGCAATAGACAGAGCTAAGTGTAAGTTCATGATCGCCTACGTCCTGGAGGGACACGGAACATAAAGAAGAACAAGTAACTTCTCTCTAATTTTGAAACTTTTCGGCTGTTTAAAAATTCCAGTCGGGCATTCATAACAATCCCTGTTTGTACGTGTGTAAAACGTTAGAAAGTCAGTAATTATTAATAACATTTAGATACCAATAGGTTGGAACCTAGGTTTCTATCGCTAATACAAATAAAATTATAAATTTTTTAATGTTTGTTTGTTTTTGAGGCTTAACGACCTATCAATCCTTATGGGATCATTTAAGGTCATAACCAATGATTTTTGGGTAAGGTTATTTTATTTTACAACGTTTTTCTTTTTCACGATTCATTGGGATTTGTTTTTAAGAGCAGGGTCCCCAAGTCCTACCCTTGTTATTTAACCCATAACTGGAGGGAATGGACGGATTAATACTTTTCCCAAGGGTACCAGTGCTTAAGTGAATGCAGGGTATTCAACTGGAATTCGAACTCGGCTCACCGATTTCTCTTTCCGAGCCGATATCCACTGCACCACAACGCACATCCGTCACTATACGCTTACAGCACGTGGTAGTACCAAGCGGTCACCCATCTAAGTACTGACGAGGCTCAACGTTGCTTAACTTCGGTGATCGAGCGAGAACCGGTGTATTGAACGTGATAGGCCGTAAGCAATAAATTTTTTAAAGTGCACACGAACATTATGTATATATATTGAAAGAAGTAAATGTATTCTTGTTAATCCGAGATATTTTTATCACTGTAAACGTTATTTGTAGTGGATAATCGTATTTGAGTAGACGCCTGTTTTATTTATTAAACGGTATATTTATTTATTTTCGTCTACCCGGCCTGAATGTTTAAGAAAAATATGCTGAAGAGCGCATATTTTTTTGTCTAATAAGATTTCTGGAACATTTAGGCCTGTAGACGAAAATAAGTAAATATAGATACCAGGTGCAAGGTTTGGTAAATATCACGGGTGGGTGTAGAACAGACCAACCGAGTTCCAAAATGTGTCCCTCTGTTACACATACTGGATGCGGCTTTACGTTGAGAGAAAAACTGTTTTCTTATTAACGGTCGCAAGGCGCTTTTCGACCAAACAGTTATGGACACATTGCAGCTGCTAAATGTTTAAATGAACATTTAGTACTTGAATGCATTTTAAGAACTCTAAATGAATAATGTGGAGGCAGTGAGAAATCGGAGAGCCGATTTCGAATTCCAGTCGAATTCGTTTTATACGCCTATGCGCAAATACACTTTGGAAAGGTATTAATCCAGCTCTTCTTCCTGCAAAAAATAATGGCAACCTACTGCGGTAAAAATCTTCTGCCCTATCAGTCATGTTACTTTCGAGACATGATCGCCCACATATGCATCACGTATGACACTTACCTGACTTATTTTGATAAAAGGATTAAATAGCAGGATAGATTGGGTTTTATAGCCTTGGTTGCAACTGCAGAAAGTAATGGCAACCTACTGCGGGGAAATATCAAACTAATCAGCCATGGATCGAAAGAGACATGATCGCCCAATCGTGTATCACGTATGACACTTAAGTGACTGACTGAAAGAATAATACTCCATCGATCCACGCAAAACATTACCTTTCTTCTATGGGGTACACATCTTCGGAGCAGTTCTGAAACATTTTACTTACCAATACACTGAATTTTGCTAATTTTACCACCTGATATGATATATGTAAGGAACGGTTCGTTGGGATATCAGTCAGTTAAATGCCATACGCAATACACGCTCAGGCGATCATGTCTTGAAATAGACATGACTAACTGGGCAGAAGATTTTCCCGCAGTAGGTTGCCATTATTTTCTGCAGAAGGATGGTTGACAATCAAGGCTAGAGAATATAATCTGTCGTTCTATTTAACTCATAGTTGGGGGTAGAAGTAGCGGATTCATATTTTTTCCAAAGGTATTTACACATAAGTGAATGCAGTGAATTCAACTGGAATTCGAACCCGGCTCGCCTATTTCTCGTTCCGAGTTAGGATGATACATTCCCTAAAGGCAAAAACAATTACATATAGTTCAATCTCATGCTTAAAATATTGCTGCCACATATAGCCCAAGACTCTGCTATTTACCTAATACTCTTTGATAGAATTAAAAAAACAGCAATGTTTCTGATCTGGCAGCTCGGCTTCAGTCACTTTCTCTGTTGATTTACTGCGCCTTTTCTGTAAATGCTTTCATGTTAACTGTTCGGCTCAGCTCTTCGTTATGTTATCTAGAATTGTTAAAAAAAATTAAGCACAGTACTAAATGTGCGTTGTGGTGCAGTGTATATCGGTTTGGAACGAGAAATCGGAGAGCCGAGTTCGAATTCCAGTTGAATTCCTTGCATTCACTTACGCACAGATACCCTTGGGAAAGATATTAATCTGTCTCTTCCCTCCAGTTATGTGTTAAATAATAAGACAGATTGGGTTCTATAGCCTTGGTCGACAACCAGTCTACCGCAGAAAGCAATGGCAAGCTACTGCGAGATAATCATCTGCCAAGTCAGTCATGTCTGTTTCGAGACATGATCGCCCAAGCGTGTATCACGTATGGCACTTAACTGACTGACTGAATATAATAGTTGGTAACATGATTAAGGCATCTACTGGATATAAAGTGGGGGATCAGTTTTATATTGTTATTAAGTAATAAACTGAACCCCCACTAATTACTACTTAGAATATAATACATATCTTCCACCTCTAGCTATGAGTCAAATAAGAGGACAGATTGGGTTCTATAGCCTTGGTCGACAACCAGTCTACCGCAGAAAGCAATGGCAAGCTACTGCGAGATAATCATCTGCCCAGTCAGTCATGTCTGTTTCGAGACATGATCGCCCAAAGCGTGTATCACGTATGACACTTAACTGACTGACTGAATATAATAGTTGGAAACATGATTAAGGCTACAACTGGGCATAAAGTGGGGGATCTGTTTTCTATTATTATTAAGTAATAAACTGACCCCCCACTAATTAGTACTTAATAATGTAATACATCTCTTCCTCCTTCAGCTATGAATCAAATAATATGACAGATTGGGTTCTATAGCCTTGGTCAACAACCAGTCTACCGCAGAAAGCAATGCCAACCTACTGCGGGATAATCATGTGCCCAGTCAGTCGTGTCTCTTTCGAGACATGATCGCCCAAGCATTTATCACGTATGGGACTTAACTCACTGATTAAACTGACGACGAGATCTCACATTTACAGTTTAGCTGGCTCGACGTAACAGTAAGTTTTTTGCTAACAGCTTCTTTTCTCTCACTTGTTGAACTCCCTTCCGGTTCCATACTTTCTACCCAACTTTAACCGGTAAAAATTTAAATACAATTCCAATCGCTATCGACTGTCCTCCTGTCGTTCTTTATTTATTTATTTTTTTGTTGCTGTTGTTCCTGTTCATGAGTAATATTTGTTTTCCAATTCTTTCATACCTGATAACTTCCGTATGTCATAGTGCATTGCTACTCAAAGTGTGGTACGCGTACCGTCGACGGTACTCGAGCCATCGTCTGCCGGTACGCGGAGATTTTCCAGAAAAGAAAGAAATAATAGTAATACTCTATGCCACGAGAGACTGCCAGGATATTTGACTCGTTTCCGTTTTTTTTTTTTCATTTTCATTTTAGTTTTAGATTATCATATCTACATTGTTCATTTACTCACTCATGGTAAAAGCTATTGCCAACCAATTTATTGATTGAAATAACAACTCACAAACATTCATCTCATTTTGGATTGTTAATTATTTTTCGTATATTTTCTTTCATTTATTTTTTGTCTTATCGAAAATCATCATCAAAATAAAAAAATAGCGAATATTGGTAAAAAAAGGATTAGTCATATGGATATTTTAAATACGTCTTAAATGAATTAAAATTAATATTTTGTTTTACTGTTTGTTTATTTTTTAGAAGATTATTAAATGTTATTAAATTCAAATTGCTTATAAAGTATCAATATTAACTTTAAATATTTTCTCTGGATTTTTAAAAATATATATCCTCGAAACCAGTGGCCATAACTAATATAGCACAAATATGGTACCGGTCAATGGCACACTTGGAAGACTTGTTACGTCAATGATGACTGCATTTAGAATGAACAAGATATGTCCTCATGTTTATTACAGATAGTATCAAAATGTCCCTGAAATAGTCAAAAAAAAAAAAAAAATCCGGGTTTACACTCCCCCCATCTTACCCAACTGGATTGGCTTGCTTTGCTTGCCGGTCCCTGGCACATTGAAAAAATAACTATTGGTCTGCCACATCAGATAGTTTGAGAAGCATTGTCATAGTAGCTTCGCTGCCTGAGTGAACTAGATTAAAAAAAATAGCGAGGCAGTCTTTTGTGTTGGTTTAGAAATTAAAAATAAAGAAAGAAATAGTATCAACCCCTATGTACTATTCGATCCCCAATTGAAGAAAGCAATAGACAAATCGTTATAACAGAGTTCAAAAGCGCTTACGTGACCCTGTTGGTGATGAATTATTCTCTACTCTGCAACCCCGGTCTCACAAAAGAAATATTGCTAGCCTCTCACTAATATATCCGTTAATATGGCAAATGTTCCGACAAATTTTATTCCTTAATTCCACCAGCAAGGACCTTCACAACGAGGATCCAACATGTAGAATTCTTTATAAACTCCCGAGGGAATGCTTCCCTGACAACTACAGAATTGGTTTGTCCAGAGTCGACATCTGCCCTGCTTGTTCTCATAATATTCTCTTACTCTGCCTATACTTCTCCCTTTCTTAAATTGTCACTCAGTAACCGTCTAACTTGAGCAACTCTTGGGCATTATACTGTGTGTCAGTCAGTTGAAGTGCCATACGTGATACATGCTTGGGCGATCATGTCTCGAAACAGACATGACTGACTGAGCAGAAGATTATCCCGCAGTAGGTTGCTATTGCTTTCTGCGGTAGACTGGTTGCCGACCAAGGCTATAGAACCCAATCTGTCCTGTTATTTGACTCATAGCTAGAAAGAGAAGATATGTATTATGTTATTATGTAGTAATAAGTGGGGGATCAGTTTATTACTTCATAACAATATAAAACTGATCCCCCACTTTATGACCAGTAGAAGCTTTAATCATGATTCCAACTATTATATTCAGTCAGTCAGTTAAGTGCCATACGTGATACCCGCTTGGGCGATCATGTCTCGAAAGAGACATGACTGACTGGGCAGAATATTATCCCGCAGTAGGTTGCTATTGCTTTCTGCGGTAGACTGGTTGCCGACCAAGGCTATAGAACCCAATCTGTCCTGTTATTTAACCCATAACTGGAAGGAAGAGACGGATTAATACCTTTCCCAAGGGTATTTGGGCGTAAGTGAATACAATGGATTCAACTGGAATTCAAACACGGCTACCCGGTTTCTCGTTCCGAGCCGATATCCACTGTACCACAACGCACATCCTATAGTGTGTGTACTAACAGTAAAACAAAAACGATCAATGTCTGAGATTTTTATTGATATTGGCAGGACCTCATAGGAATATTTCGATTTTGTTAACGAATTTTTCTTTAAAGATATTGATATTCTGTTAGTTTTCTATTTTCGATGTTCAACCAGCGGCTATGGAAAAGCGGATATTGTAAAAAAAAAACGAATTAAAAATCTGTAAGAATTTAAATTGGCTTTTCTATATTCAGTTAGTTAAATGCCATACGTGATACACGCTTGAGCGATCATATCTCGAAAGAGAATGACTGATTGGGCAGAAGATTTTCCCGCAGTAGGTTGCTATTGCTTTCTGCGGTAGACTGGCTGCCAACCAAGGCACTAGAACCCAATCTGTCCTGTTATTTGACTCATAGCTGGAGGGGTTAGACGAATTAATGCCTTTCCCAATGGTATTTGCGCGTAAGTGAATGCATCAAATTCAACTGGAATTTGAACTCGGTTCTCCGATTTCTCGTTCCAAGCCGATATTCACTGCACCACAACGCACATCTTTGGTGTATTTAGTTATGTATAAATATCCTTGATAAAGGTATGTTTAATTAGTAGAACTTGTATTAGTAAATAATTAATATCTCAAAAACATAACAATCTATAAGTATTTTCTTACATCTTTAAATAACCCTCAAAGAGTTGATAAGACATTAATAAACAAACAACTGTGTAATTTGAAAAAGACTTGAATTTATCATAAACCAGCCAGTTTATTGAACACTCGTTTTTGATGTTTAAAGTGGGTTTGACGGCAACACAGTGGGGAAAAAAATTATCCACGCCCTCTCGGCACTTTCCCATTTGGAGCCCCATTAGGGCTGTCTCATCTAGACTGTAGATTAAATAAAGGGTTCAGTTCGAAATTCCTGATCGAAATAAACCTGATGAAGGCCAGATCGCGGGACGACCGAGACGGTGTGGTAGCAACAACAAAGATGACGATGAATTGTTCCCATGAAAATAGTGTAAATATTAATAATTCCTCATCCCATAAATTCAAACAAAAAGTCTGATCATTTGCAGCCATTAGTAAGGACTAACTTTTAGCTATCCACCCCACTCCTTTTTATGCTATCCGTTTACACAACTGTTTCCCTCTGTTAATCTTTCTTTCAACATGTCCTGAGAGTGTCAAATTCTCTGGGCACTCTTTCCTCGTTATGTGTCCTAGAAAGTGTCAACCTTCACTTTCTGATTCTAAATATAAACGTTAAAGCATTATATTTATTATCATTAGTCTGAACCAAATGAATAGAATAGAAAGAATGTATTGCGCCAGTGCATCTACTTGCAGAAGGACTGACTGCTAAAAAGCAAAAAAAACAACTTTGCCGGGATTTGAACACTAACCAAATTGGAAATTAGGTAATTAGTACAGCGACAACACATAGCCTTTCAGTGCTGATCTACTTTTGTTGAAAGGTACGCATACAGGTAGATAAGTCAATTCTTTCTATCATAAGACATGAAACACACTCCTTAAATTGTAGGTTTAGATTTTAATTTTGGATAACACGTACTTTGAACCGGAAATAGGAACGGGGGTGATGATCTTAAAGTAGCATGTGATTGCTTAGCGCCGAGAAACTGTGGGCGAGAAGAAACTGATTCAATTGTAATGTCGCTTTTGACGTCCACAACCGGGAGAAGTTCGCGACCTGTCCATCCTCCGTCTCGTTTGAAAAAAAATCGTGACAGAATCACAAGGCTATATATATATATATATATATAAAGCAGGGCGATACAAAATAAAATGTGGGGGCGTCAAATCAGATCTTAAAAATGGGGGTGTTAAATCAGTTATTACGTTTTAAAGATTCCTGACATTATATTTTTTAATCAGATCCTGGGTTACCGTCATACGATGTTGTGGAGAGCCATAATCGCTCACATCTTGAAGGGGTAGGACACACAGAAGAAGAGGAAGAATACCGGAGTAGACTACATAGTTAATGTTAGATTGTCTTGTTATAAACGAAACATGTGCGCAACGAGGAAAACTTTAACAAATTTCTTGAACACAATAATAAGGACATAGTGCTTAGCGAATTTGACATTCACAAGATTTTTAGTCTACACAGGTAGGCGATTAATTACGAAATGCTATAATAAACACCGAAAATGTGACACGAATATTCGAAAGCGCCAAGAGATGTCTTTTAAAAGATAAAAAAAATTATTAAGTATTAGGCGCGTTAAAACACCAGTACCCCTACGATCACCGAAGTTAAGTCAGCACTAGATGGTGACCGCTTGGAAATATCAGGTACTGTAAGCTTCAATACGCCGGTAAATAGAGGCTAATAAATAAAAATAAAGTTCGCTGTATGTAAATACGTGCAAATAGTCTATTGTTCCCCAGTTATGGGTTAAATATCATGTTATATCAATAAAATCATTATTGTCTACAAAAATGTTTTGCAGTCTGAAATATTTTTCTAGCTTTGATTTGAATAATAAAACCAATAATAAAACCAATCAAAGATGATTCTCTCAGAAAAAAACTATCCTACTGTAGATATACTTTTATTAAGATTTTAAATACAATTTAAATAATATTTTATGGTAATTTATTCGCTGTTTCCTTATGTTCATCAGTCCTGTGTATGACACTGAACTACATCCGGAACGAAGGCTTCTGCTCGGGAGATTTGAGTATGAAACCAAATCTTAATCGCCATTGTTCCCTGACCCGGGGTGGTAACACCTGTTAGGGTACCAGCTATGGAAAAACAGTGAATTCCCTAACAATAAAACAATATGTAAGTATAAAAATACATTTTACCAATAAAAATACTAGTAGTATAATTACCAACAATACATATTTGTTGCAAAATTGCCAACGGTATCTAGAGTAATATCCCCACAAGGCGAGCAGTGATGATGGAATCCCGGTGATTGTCCTTAAGAAATGTGTCCCTGAACTCTCCTCTGTCCTCTCTAAGCTCTATAATTACTGCCTTTCTGCTTCCTGTTTTCCTGCACCCTGGAAGTCCTCTTCTGTCGTTCCTGTATTTAAGAACCCTGGTGAACTCTCGGACCCATCCAATTATTGCCCTATCAGCCTTCTATCAATTTTCGGGAAATTATTAATGCTGAAATAATTCATCATCTTACTGCCCCAAAACTATTCTCTGGCAGCCAGTATGGCTTCCGCTTTGCCAGGTCCACGGCCGACATGCTAACGACCATCACGGAGTATATGTCCCAGGCCCTTGAAGAGTCCGGCGAGGCTCGTGTTCTTGCTCTGGACATCTCCAAGGCTTTTGACAAGGTTTGGCACGCTGGCCTTTTATGCAAGCTACAGAGTTACGGTCTTACCGGACGCTAGCTTGATCTGATCCAATCTTTTCTAAATAAGTGCATAATGAAGGTTGTCTTCAATGGGCATGCCTCCACATACTACCGTACAAACGCTGGTATCCCTCAGGGCTCTATCCTAGTCCCGACGCTTTTTCTTATTTTCATAAATGATCTCCCGGACGAGATCAAGTGCCAAGTAGATCAAGTACGCCGATGACACCACAATTTACGCCCGCATCAGTAAAAAATCCGGCGTGGCGTACAACCATAACCTCGCTGTTGATCTTGAGAGGGATCTACATTCTGTGGTGGATTGGGGTAAGAAGTGGCTTGTAAATTTCAATGCGTCTAAGACCAAGCTGCTATCTGTCGATTATTCTTCTAGTTTTGTCTGTGATATTTTTGTAATAGCTTCTTAAGATTATGAGACCGTGATCCCTGCAGAGATCTTTATCATTTCTATCGATTATTTTACTTAGTTCGTACAGCAAATATATACCTATGAGTTCACAGGTTCCTGCACCGTCAAAGATTCTCATTGTAGTGTCAAAGGGCTCTTCTTTCTTTATGCATGCATTTTCATTGTTGAACAGTAGGTTTTTAGCGAGTGTTTAATGATTTTATATCGTTTGTGTTTATTTGTTGTTAGGCTAAGAAAATGGCTTTATCTAACATGGGTTCTGTTATAGAATACTAGAATTCTTTTATATCTACTTCTATAAATTGGCAATTTCCGTTTGGTTAAGTCGCTGAACCAGTCTATAGCTATATTTTATTTTTCCACTGATTTACTCTTGACATTTTCCTTGGCTTTGAATTAATTCTTTTGTTTTATGTATTTTACCGAGTTCACTTTTGGTAGGGTTTATGAGTCTGCATGTTGGGTCTCTTCTAAAATTATCCTTGTGTTTTTTTAGAATAATAAATCCTTATCTTTTAGCGATGAAATTTATTCGACCGTCTAAGTCTAATTTCTAGGCGATTGTTTTAATTTCCTTATTGATATTTTTTCAATCATATCACCCCGAAGCAAGGCGGTAACACCACTGATGCGCAGGGGGCTAATTAATAATAAAAAGATTGGAAAAGAGAAAGTCGTAAACCACATCCTAAACAGGGAACAAGGGATGAGCCTCTTCACCTGTTCAATAAACGTTGGTGGAGTGTGAACCGGGCGATAGTTTAGTCTATCTACTCCAACTGGAAAAAAAAAGAGTAAAAAGATTGGAAAAGAGAAAGCCAGAAACCACATCCTAAACAGGGAACAAGGGATGAGCCTCTTTACCTGTTCAATAAACGTGGGTGGAGTGTGAACCGGGCGATAGTTTAGTCTATCTACTCCAATTGAGGAAAAAAAAAAGAAAAGAGTTAGAAGATTGGAAAAGAGAAAGCCAGAAACCACATCCTATACAGGGAACAAGGGATGTGCCTCTTCACCTGTTCAATAGACGAGGGTGGAGTGTTAACCGGGCAAATATCGTGTTCTGTTGTTTCTGGGTTCTTTTTTGTATATTTTAGTGACGCTGTCCTTGGGTAATTTGTTGTTTCTTGGCGGGAGAAGCTTAGTTCGTATAAATTTCTAATTTTGTCCGCTGCGATAAATACGTTATTAGAATTGTTTACTTTAGTTATAACTTATTTTAGTTTTATTGTATATTTTTTGAAAGCGTGATAGGGAAACACACCTATTCCTCAGATAATGGACTCTCCCGCCTATATTAATAAGAGTTAACAGGAAGTTCTTGGGAAATTCATAGGAGTTCTTTAGAGTTTTATTGGAGTACAGTAGAACTACTAGGCAGTTGTTATTAGTCGGCAGTTAGCCGAATACTAAGGAGTCAGCTTTCAGTGGAAGATTACCAAGTTCCTAACATTTTGGGTGCGTTAAGTCGATTAACAACTGACATAGCACGGTTATAACTTTCAGTGCAAAAACTACGCCACAGCAGAAAGATAACTTGATGTTTATGGATTTTTTTATGTTTCTTACTGTTATATCTTGGAAAGGAATAACAGGGAAAAGAATACTGTAAGAATAATACTTAACACTGAAGATAGATTAGAAGAGATTTATTATACAACAGTACAATAAACCAATAGACGTACAAGAACAATCAACGTATAGTAACAGGAATAACGATCAAGTAGAAAATGTTTCCGCCTATGACGTATGTTTCCGTCTAGTGAAGTATTGTGACGTATGCTGACGTATGCCCCTAGTCACAGTCTTTTATAGACTAAACCATATCCATTACGGGGGAGGATAGGCTGTTCCTCTACAACACTTACTAAAAATGTTCTTGTTATTTGTGTTGCCGGGGACATATTTTTTATTTAAGCCGTATCTTTCCTCGAGTGTTGTACTTGTTAAGTTCTTGGATTCAAAAAACTTACCTTTCATTTCATTCATTTTATGAAGTTTTATTATTGTTTCTATTAACTTTAGCTTGAATGTAAATGGTGATAAAATGGTATGGGCTTTTAGAGCAGTGATTCCCAAACTGGGGAGGGGGAAATTTAAAGCTACCGGGGAGGGGGGGAATAATTATACTACCGACCAAATAGCATCCACACAACTGAGCAACAACGCATTGAAAATCCTCATTCTGCTTTCCACAACCTACCTTTGTGAGTCAGGATTTTCTACTTTACTCAAAATCAATCTTAAAGCACGAAACCGACTGGGGGTGGAATGTGACATACGTTGCGCGCTTGCCAAAACTAACCCTGATATTGATACACTGGTCCACATGAAGCAGCATCACCCTTCTCACTAATTTAATTCTGAAGTAGAAGAGCAAACAAAAGTCCTTATTTATCTGTATGGCTATGCTTAGTTGTTACTAATTGTTCTCTATCCACTTTACTCTGTAACTATAGGTTTATCAGTATATTTTTACATTTAAAAAATAAAGTAGTAAATAGTCTCAGTGTGTTTTAACTGCTCTTTCTCTCATGCACATGAAGGGGGAAATCTGGATGGTTGAAATGGGTGTAGGGGGAAATGACAGAAAAAGGTTTGTGAACCACTGTTTTAGAGATTTGTCGAAGCTAAATTTTTCTATGTCCATGTGTATAAGCTGGTGAAGGACTACTGTATAAAAGAATATTAAAAGATATATATATATATATATATATATATATATATATATACACTTCATTGGAGCTATCTAAAATTTTGCCAAATTTGAACAGTTCAATAAATCTTCTCATTTGAAATGTTACTCGATGTTTCCCGTGTGTCTCTCGACGTTCCACGTATATCACAAAATCTCGCCTTTAAGAATAATTTCATTGATTTGAAAGATTTTCTTACACACACACACACACACACACACACACATATATATATATATATATATATATATATACGCACATGCACATATTTATTATGTTGTGGTGTGCGAATTGTATTTTTACCTTTCTTAATGTAAAACATGTCAGTCAGTTAAGTGCCCTACGTGATACATGCTTTGGATGACCATGTCTCGAAAGAGATATGACTGACTTAGCAGAAGATTATCCCGCTGTAGGTTGCCATTGCTTTCTACTGTAGACTGGTAGCCTGCCAAGGCTATAGAACCCAATCTGTCCTATTATTTAACCCATAACTGGAGGGAAGAGACGGAATAATAACTTTCCGAAGAGCATTTGCGTGTAAGTGAATGTAAGTAATTCAACTAGAATTCGAACTCGGCTCCCCGGTTTGTCGTTCCGAGTAGATATCCACTGCGCCACAACGCACATACTAAAATTCTATATTTATATTTCTGTATTTTAATTTTATTTATTTTTAATTTTTCTTGGCAATGTTCAAAACAAGAAGCAAATGTATGCCTAAAAACCTGTCTTGTATCCGAGTATGTATTGTATCCTATTGTAGAGGCTTGTCAGGTGTGTGTGTGTGTGTGTGCGTGTTTGTGTGCTTAAATTCTCAACACTCACACTAACGTAACTAGTTGTTATATAAACCTATGGTTTATGCAACAACTAGTTAAATTTTCTGGGAAAGCGCGCTCTATTTGATGTGATCAAGACCATTACATCGAAACCCTAAGTCACGAGGAATTACGATTCCGTGATAGCTCAACCACAGACTGCTCTCAAATAGCTTCTTCGATCCAATTTCACTCATAGGTTTTGGGTCAACCGATGGAAATAGTTTCAGACACAAGGTACCCGACACTTCGATAGTCTCTACAGGACAATATCATATAAAAATCACATTCTTGACAAATTATTATGATATTCGAACCCGGGTCTCATGATCGGAAAGTCAACGTTCTAACAACTCGTCTACGCGCTCATGAACCAGTACATCCAAAAGCGATTAAAGTTGATTAAAATTAAACGCATTTAATGACATTTCATAAAAAAAAAACAGAACAATGTTCATCTCTTGCTGTACTTTACTTACAAGTCCCCATTAGAGACGCCTGCTCAGTCATATTCGTATTTGCTCACTGTGATTTATACTGCAACTATGCTGAACGAGCCTCTACAAGAGAATGCACAATGTGGCACGATCAGCAGTTCGATGAAGTCTTGGTTATGATAACTAGTGACCTTGTATTAGCACAACAATCGCTCTCTTACGAACAATTTCGTTAACTCGATTTCATTCACAAATCTTAGGTCGACTCGCGGTCTGTACCTTCAAGCACTCGCTAACTGTACCTTCCGCAAGGCTCGTCTCCTCAAGCTGACTATTGACTCGACTCATCCATTGCGATTTCTTCTCGAGTTGCATGAAGTTTTTTGTCAATCATCTCATCCCAAACAAAGCAGGACCCTCACTGTTGCTCAGGGAGTTACAGTAAGAGAAAAGAACAACGTACAGAAGATGTCGAAGAAAGGATTTGAGTTTGAGATTTGTTTAACGGCACATCAACCTCTGAAAAAAGTGGGGTTTTAAGGTTTTTTTTATTTTCTTAATGTTCGGTTATAGCGATAAGATTGATGTAGTCAGATTTTAATGAAATTCTTTTTGTTTTTATTCTTTTTTATTTTAGAAAACTGAAAATGTCTTCTAGTTTTGTATTCAAAAATATTTTGCTGAGAATTTTTTTTTCCTTCAGAAATGTGTCATTGTAATAATTTTTTCTTCAAAAATGTTTATTTTTCTATTAAAGTCTATGTTTATGTATATATTTCAATAAAAGTGTATTTTTATACTTTCATGGTGTTTTGGCCCCAGTTTGGGGGTGAATAGTTTACCCATAGATCCTACCAGGTGCTACCACCCCGGGTCAGAACTGACCTGAGAACACCAGCAATTAAGAGGTGGTTCCATACTCCTCACAACCTCCCAATCAGAGGCCTTGCTGCCCGATGCAGTTTACCGTCATGCCCAGGACCAGATAAGAGATGGATGGAATTCAAGAAAAAAGAAGTTGGCAATTGATGTTGCATTTAAACGTTCGAAACTTGTAGTTATCAGTGAAGCAAGTAAACGGAAGAGAGTTCCACAGACTGGAAGTGCGATAAAAAACAACGTTAGAGTAGACGAGGAGGTTGCATTTAGCTATTTCAACAATAAAAGGATAGGACCTTGATTTTAATCTAGCAGTCTGCCTAAATCCATGTGATCGGGGAATCAAAGAAAGAAGCTGGTCAGAGCAGTTACCACGAAAATATTTGTATAAAAGGCACAGGGAAACCGCATCAAGTCGATGAGGAAGTGACTGAAGGCGGGCTGTCAAGTTTGGATTTCATTCTACTTTGCAAGACCAATGTTTTTGACCAACTACAATAGAATGATTCGAAAATTCAATTCTTAATTCAACTGGTTTAAAAAAAAGATTGCCAGGTCAGTAGTGTGTCAAGAATAGATGTGCGTTGTGGTACAGTGGATATCGGCTCGGAACGAGAAACCGGGGATCCGAGTTCGAATTCCAGTTGAATCCATTGTATTCACTTACGCGCAAATACCCTTGGGAAAGGTATTAATCCGTCTCTTCCTTCCAGTTATGGGTTAAATAGCAGGACAGATTGGGTTCTATAGTCTTGGTCGGCAACCAGTCTACCGCAGAAAGCAATGGCATCCTACTGCGGGATAATCTTCTGCCCAGTCAGTCATGTCTCTTTCGAGACATGATCGCCCAAGCGTGTATCACTTATGGCACTTAACTAACTGACTGACAATAGAATGATTCGAAAATTCAATTCTTAATTCAACTGGTTTAAAAAAAAAAGATTGCCAGGTCAGTAGTGTGTCAAGAATAGACGAGTTATTCCAGTCTCGCCGGAAAGATGTCTCCGGGCCAGTTGACCCTGTTACGTAATTCTGTGGTTAAATGCGATTGCTGAAGAGACAAAAAAATGAAATTGATTCATCTCTTAGTCATCATTTGAAGTTTAATGCTGATTAAAGAATCATTGTATTGAGTCAGTGACGTTGCCCTGATCTTCTTTTGTATAGCGGTCCCTCACTAGCAGAGGTTATGTTAATAGAACCCTAACACAAACCAGAAGCAGAACACACGAGATTGGGGGGGGGGCTAGAAGTATTAAGTATAGAATGCCATTGGTCATGTAAGACGCCACAAGCTGTAGTGCGATTTTAGTTTCCACCATGCACGCACGTGTTCGCCAATCCTCCACACAAAAAACAGACAAACTAACCGTTACAACCAACACTATTATCACCTTTGATAAATTCTGATGTAAGCCGAAAGCTCAGAAAGGATTAAATAAAAACATGTATCAATATTGTGATTTTATTTCCTCTTTCAACGATAATGCTATTAAGCTTATCAGACGATATGAAGAAAAATTACATAAAATAAATCGACAAAACTTCACTATATTATTTAATGAAACATGCATCAATATATATATATATATATATATATATATATATATATATACATCAATCGTGAGTGAGCACTGTGGAAGAATGGTAGACTTTGAAAACAATAGCTACTCTGGCGTGTACGCATCGCTCATTCAATAAAATGAATTAGAGCACTCTAGCTATTGGGCGCGTATAATGATAATATATGCGCTAAAAAGTCTGCCTTCTTCATATGATATCACCAGCTGATATATATATATATATATATATATATATATATATATCAATGCATCAATATATATATATATATATATATATATATATATATATATATATATAAGGAAATGAAAGAACAGGTAGATTAAAACCCACTGTTCATGCACTTACTTTTATAAAGAGTGCTCAATACAAAGTAGAGCTGAATGAAAAGCTGCAAATTTAAGAGTCCCTAAAAATAAAGTGCTACTTAATAATAGAGATTAGTTGGCGGTTTCATTTAAACATGGAAAATATTTTTCTCTAAAATTTAATTAATTACAATTGCTCATTTATAACTTATGCTTCAAATTACTTTAAAAATTTTAAATTATTCTACTAAAATAAATGACCCACGTAATACTTATTTGTTTTTACGACTACAATACACATTAGCATACCATATTTATTTAATTATAACTCTGAGACATTCCAGTCCGTTTAGCTGATGAGGTAGAACAAAATCAAATTTTAAAAAAGGACAAATTGAAATCCAACCCGCTGTTAAAAATTATTGTTTACCTATATAAATAACTAGCAGTATAGCACGGCGTTGCTCGGGTGTAATGAAAGCTTTAAAACTAATCAATGGTCCTGGAGCTCAGACTCTGTGGACGTTGGCACGAAAGACTAAAAAGCAATAGTTGTTTCCAGTTAAAGCGAAACCGGAGACTGAAAGAAAAATGAATGGATGTAAGTCAAATTTTGATTTCCAGGTATCGATATCAAATAAGTTTTTTTCGTCGTAAACTGAATTCCAAAAGCTAAATAAATCCTCTGAGTAAATGGTATCATGGCTGAGACTAAGAACTACAATTATACTAACTTAGAGCCAAACCCGAAGCAAAAACTAAAATAAAAGGGCTGAAAAAATACATACATACAGGCAGATAAACTGAAACACACAAACATCTTGCCTTTTATACATATATATATATATATATTATCGATTTTCTGCAGTATTGTAAGAACTGTAACCTTGAAACTTCTGAATATCGTTTCTTATGTCTTTGCCTATGAGTGTATCAAATTTGATTAAAATCGGACCACTCCTTCTATAAACCGATTTTTTCGATTATCGATTTTCGATATTTATCGGGGGCACCTCGACACAAAACCTAGCTAAGAACACTCGCAGATGCTTATAGTACAACTGTGTAAATTTTTCAAGAAAATTGGTTCAGCACACAGACAAAGTTCCATTTTTAAATAAATTTAGATAGATGTATAGTCCCACTATGTATCTAACCCAGACCAAATTAAAAAGTATCATGTCATCAGGCTACTATGTTGCCTTTTGTGACCCAGATCTTCAAATTCATAGTTCAACCTAATTCTCATTTATGATTTGACAATATTGGCACACCGACAAGCATATTCTCCAATTACCAATCCTTAATTTTGTAAATAACCATAAATTCATCTTATATTTTCTAAATAAATTATTTTCACCATTTATTTTAAAATATCACCTGAAAAAGAACTGTATTCTTCTAAAACATAATTTTTTTTGTGTAGTGATATAATGCTTTTATGAACCATTGTAATAACAAAATTACAATAGATCCCAAGCGAAATCTGGAGTTGCAAAATTTGAAGAGGGTCGCATCAGGGCTCTCAAAGACGGGAGCCAGGAAAGGAAGAAACACCCACCAGTTTGGTTCTGCTCTCTGCATCCCCTGGCCCTGCTGCAACAGAACAGGCTCTTCCGTGCAAAGATTGGCTACACCCACACAAAACCTCAGTGACCAGGAGTCATGATCTTCTTCGCCTGCGAAAGACGAACATTATATATATAAATATATATATTATCAAGTGTCTTATATATATATATATATATATATATATATATATATATAGATATATATATATATATTATCAAGTGTCTTATATATATATATATATTATCAAGTGTCTTATATATATATATATATATATATATATTATCAAGTGTCATATATATATATATATATTATCAAGTGTCTTATATATATATATATATATATATATATGTGTATATAGGTACCTGCCGTATGCGACCTTCTTCGTCAGCGACCACCTATTGTTAACGACCGTTTTTCTATGCACGGACGATTTGCTAATGCTAATTGACCCTTAGTGAGCGACCACCTCCAGAACGCGACTGACATCAACGAATGAAAATCACTAATCAAGCGACCGCTTTAAAAAAATCCATTTCTGTTCGTACACTGCGAAGTTCTAAATTAGCAGAAACGAAATGAGTAATCTATTTCATTTTGATTTAATCTAAGCCAGGATCACTTTTTCATTGTTTTGTTATTGTAGTGTTGTATCAAACTGTTATCTCTTTTTGAAATGAACATCGACTGACTTCACATCACGGCCAAACATTGGCTGATTTGTACAACATGTATTGCATTTGACATGTTCAAGAGATTTATCGCAGTCTCTGTATTAACTTAGATAAATTCAGGGATTGGGAAAATCACAATTATGTCCCTTTCTCAAATGTCTATCTCTTTTGTTCCTTTATTTTTTGTGTATCTATCTACTCTATTTCTATCTGGGTATATCTATCTCTATCTCTCTGTTTCTCTACCGCCACCCACGATCGCTGTCAGTTTTTTGTATGTATTTTTTTTCTATGTATTATCGTAGATTCTCTTTTGCTATCACTCACTGAAAAAAAACATGAAACCGTATACTTTTTCAAGTTCACTAAATAAATATATTTTGCTTTTGGTCTTTTGTCGACTGTTGTAAATACGTTTTTTTTTTAAATTTTAAACGGAATTATGCTGAATAAATTTATTTAAAGTTACGCCATTTTCTTATGTTCTCATTTATTTATTACCAGATTTCATAATTCTAATATGTACATTCCTATGAGTGGAATATACATTCCTGGCAGAAATAGGTCATATCTATGAAGCTCTAGTAAGCGACCACCTGTCGTTTGCGACCAGTTTTTGATGGCAGTAGGGTAGGTCGCATACGACATGTTCCACTATATATATATATATATATATTGAATTTTAAGGGTGCTTAATGCCCAAATTGCTGCTTTTAGCATTAGTTTACTGGTAGAAAGGTATTTTAGGCAAGCATGTTTTTTGTCATAAAGTGCATGAGGATAACATGGACAGAACATGTTTCCAAGGACGAGGTTCTGGAGAGGAGGCAAACGAAAAGGAAACTTAAATTTGGCATCAGGAAGAGATAGCTGAGTTTATGGAACACGTAATGAGGACGGATGGCTTGGAGAATCTAATACTCACAGTGCGAATAGCTGGAAAGTAGGACATTGGATAGCAACGCGAGTTTTACTTGATGGCAAAGCAGATTTTGGGAGAGATCAATTAAGTGCCATACATGATACACGCTTCAGCGATCATGTCTCAAAAGAGTCATGACTGACTGGGTAGAAGATTTTCCTGCAGTAGGTTGCTATTACTTTCTGCAGTAGACTGGTTGCCAACCAAAGCTATAGAACCTAATCTGTCTTGCTATTTAGCCCATAGCTGGGGGAGAAGAGACGGATTAATACATTTTCCAATGTAATAATACAGAGAATTTAACTGGAACTCGGACACAGCTCTCTGATTTCTCGTTCCGAGCCGATATTCACTGCACCACAACGCAGATCTGGGACAGATACCAAAATGAAGGTGTTGAGTGCTACTCGGGCTAGAAGGATGTGGGAGGATGCCATGATCGCCTAAGTCCTGAAGGGACACGGCAAATGGGCGTATCAATCTTTTTCATATTCACGGCTAGTGCTATTATTGCTGCAAGAATGGTAGTGTTTAAATGCCTTATGATTTTGTTGAGGTGTTTTTATTATTATTATTATTATTATTATTATTTATTATTATTATTATTATTATTATTATTATTATTATGTCATTTTTCATCATATTTCGATTTCTGCTTTGGTCTCACTACCAACCAAGTCTGCGGGGAGACCTAAGGCAGGTAGTGGCGTGTTGTTATGGCTCCATTTCATGTTTTTCTATCTTCCCTATCATCCCGAGCATTACATAGATAAAGTTTTCCTTAGTGTGTGGGCTGTACTTAATAAGACAATTTTTTGTATATCTCTTAAGCTGGGGTTTCCAGGGATTCTTTCAATGTGTTGTTTTGTTCCATTTTTTATCATTCCAAGTGCGCCTACTATCACTGGCACGACTCTTGTTTTCAATTTCCACATTTTTTCTATTTCAATTTCCAGGTCTTTATATTTTGACAGTTTTTCAAATTCCTTGATTGCTATGTTACAATCCGCTGGACAAGCCATATCAATTAATAGACAAGTTTTCTCCTTCTGGTTTTTAACAATAATGTCTGGCCTGTTTGCTTCAATTTTTCTGTCTGTGTAGATGGTGTAATCCCATAGAATGGTTACATCTTCTATTTCTGTAACCGGTGCTGGGTGATGTTCATACCAGTGTTTTTTTACAGCTTTTCCATAATGTTTGCATATTGCCCAATGTAAATATTGCCCAACTCTATCGTGGCGATTTTTATATTCATTTGGGGAAAGCACAGAACAGCCTGAGATTAGGTGGTCTATTGTTTCTTGGTGTTTATCACAAAACCTGCATTTTGGATCCATATTATTATGCATAATATTTGCCTGGAAGTTTCTAGTGAAAAGACTTTGGTCTTGTGCTGCAAGAATAAAGCCTTCAGTTTCAGACTTTAATCCAGATGCACGTAACCATCGATGAGTATTAACTCTGTCAACATTGGATTTATTGGCATAAATAAAATAAATAAAATTCTGGATATTGGCCATGCAGAGGTTTGTCTTGCCAGCGCTGTTTCATCTGTTCAAGAGCTTTATCTTTGGCTTTCATTTTCATATTTTTTGCCGCAATAGTTGGTTCTTGGCTTCTGTTTTGCTTTTCTACAGAATCTACTAACTGTAAATCTTGTTTGTATTTATTATTATTATTATTATTATTATTATTATTATTATTATTATTACTATTATTATGTCATTTTTCCTCGGAATTCAGTTTCTGCTATGTTTTTTCTAGTTCCCATAACATCCTCCAGCCTTACATAAACGAAGCTCTCCTTAGTGCGTAGCCTCTACTTAACAAGACAATTATTTGTATATCTCTTAAACTGGGCTTTCCAGAGGTTTCTTTCATTGTGTTGTTTTGTTCCATTTTTTATCATTCCAAATGCACCTACTATCACTGGTACGAAAGTTGTTTTCAATTTCCACATTTTTTTCTATTTCATTTTCCAGGTCTTTATATTTTGACAGTTTTTAGAATTCCTTGGTTGGTATGTTACAATCCGCTGGACAAGCCATATCAGTTAATAGGCAAGTTTTTTTTTTCTTTTTGGCTTTTAACAATAATGTCCGGTCTATTTGCTTCAATTTTTCTGTCTGTGTAGAAGGTGTAATCTCATAGAATGGTGACACCTTCTATTTCTGTAACCGGTGCTGGGTGATAGTCATACTTGTCCGTTTACATTTTTTCCATAGTCTTTGCATATTGTCCAGTGTAAATATTGTCCCACTATATTTTATATCCATTTAGGGCGAGTACAGAAAATCCTGAGATTAGATGGTCTATTGTTTCTTAATATTTATCACAGAACCTACATTTTAGATCCACATTATTATGTATAATATTTGCCTGAATGTTCCTAGTGAAAAGATTTTGGTTGTGCGCTGCGGGAATAAAGCCTTCAGTTTTAGACTTTAAACCAGATGCTCGTAACCATCGATGAGTATTAACTTTATAAACATTGGGTTTATTAGCACGTTCTGGATATTGGCCATGCAGAAGTTTGTTTTGCCAACGTTGTTTCATCTGTTCAAGAGCTTTATCCTTGGATTTCTTTTTCATATTATCATTATTTTTATTATTATTATTAGTATTAGTATTATTATTACTATTAGTAGTAGTAGTAGTAGTAGTAGTAGTAGTAGTATGCCATTTTTCATCATTCGATTTCTGCTATGATCGCACTACCTACCAAGTCTGCGGGAAGACCTAAGGCAGGTCTTGGTGTGTTGTTCTGGCTCCATTTCATGTTTTTTCTATCTCCCCTATCATCCCTAGCGTTACATAGACAAAGTTCTCCTTAGTGTATGGGCTGTACTTAACAAGACAATGTTTTGTATATCTCTTAAGCTGGGGTTTCCAGGGATTCTTTCAATGTGTTGTTTTGTTCCATTTTTTATCATTCCAAGTGCACCTACTATCACTGGCACAACTCTTGTTTTCAATTTCCACATTTCTTCTATTTCAATTTCCAGGTCTTTTGACAGTGTTTATTATTATTATTATTATTGTTGTTGTTGTTGTTGTTGTTGTTGTTATTATTATTATTATTATTCCAGAATTATGAATTTATTATTTTTGTACTGCTCTCCTTTACTTCACGGACGAATTTTCGCTTGACTGATGGCATTGTGTTTCGACATTAAAAAGAAATATATGTCAACTGACACAGCGGCGGCTTACTTTACTTATCCGGTCCAGTCAATACGCCGACCTACGCGATAACCTGTGTTCAGCGGACCAGATACCGACCAAACAACATGGAGTGTAAATTACCGTAGGCTGTCATAACTGCAGTTGTCATTTTTATTATTATTATTATTATTATTCACATGTCACCCATGTCTGTGGCTTTTCGTTTTTCTGTTGCTGCTTCTGATGTAGTTGTTATTACGGTTAAGGGATGGGACTTGTCCGCACAAAAATCTAAAGTGCATCTTCGTTATTCATCCAATTTAAGAGAGTGACAAGAAAGGACTACAAATAAACTGCAAGAAAACCGAATGCATGGTCATCAGCAAAAAGAGCAACCCAAAATGCCAATTACAGGTGAGGGACTCTAAAATCAAGCAGGTACAGAAATTTAAATACCTAGGATGTGTTCTAACAGAAGACAGAAAGTGAGACACTAAGATCCGAAGGCGAATTGGCATGGCGAAAGAAGCATTCCAGAAGTTAAGTAAAGTATTAGGAAACAGGACAATTTCACTAAACCAGAGAGGAAAGTACTGTATTGTTATGTGATATTGGTTCTTCAATATGGCAGTGAATGTTGAACAATACCTTCAAAGATGAAGAAAAAACTTGAAGCAGCTGGTTCTACAGAAGGATGCTGCGGATATCATAGATCGAGCATGTGAGCAATGACGAGGTTTTGGAAAGGATGGAAACGAAAAGGAAATTAATACTGAGCATCAGGAAGAGACAGCTAAAGTTCCTAGGATATGCAATGAGGAAGGAGGGATTGGAGAACCTGATACTAACAGGACAGATAGAGGGGAAAAGAGAGAGAAAAGCAGCGGATAACATATTTGAAGGACCTGATCAGGTGAATGACGGAACGAGGGGTACATGGTGCAACAGGAGAAAGCGTGCTAAAAGCCACCAGGGACAGGGAGATGTGGAAAGCCATGTTCAGAAAGGACATGGCACATAAAAGAAGAAGAAGATAAAACCCGTTCGATACATCGTGCAGAAAATAGCTACAATCCACTTACGTTGGCTTTCGGGAGTGCTCAATACAAAGTAGAGGTGAATGAAAAGCTGCAAATTTAAGGGTCCCTAAAAATAAAGTACTACTAGAGATGCATTGACGGTTTTTATTTAAACATGGAAAATATTTTTCTCTAAAATCTAATAAATTACTATTGCTCATTTATAACTTTTAACTGAATTACTTTAAAAAATTAAAAATTATTTTACTAAAATAAATGACCCACACAGTATGAAGGGCCTCTTATCTATTAGTGATGTGGATTCTAATGCCATCTCTTTGAAATATTTCATGTATATGTTAACCATTCCTGGTGATAATCGAGAGCCCATTGCTAAGCCTGCTGACATATGTCTGATTCCCTTCCAAAGAGTAGTTTGTGTACAGAAAGTCAGAATTTTCATCAGGTTATCTATTGGCGTATTGTTACGTTCTTCTATGAATGAGTCCAAAGCCAGTCTGCCCCCGACTACTGATAGTGCCTCCTCTGTGGATATCTTGGTAAACAAACTCACCACGTCCTGACACACCACCTGGTTGAACTTGATGAGACCATCTTTGATTATTTAAACAAAGTTGGTGGAATTTTGGACATATGATGATCAGTTGAGTGCTATACGTGATACACGCTTGAGTGATCATGTCTCAAAAGAGACATGACTGACTGGGTAGATTTTCCCGCAGTAGGTTGCAATTACTTTCTGCAGTAGACTGTGAGCTTCACACAGGTTGCAAAAGTTCTTCAACTAAAATTCAGTTATTTAGCAAGGCCAGAAATAAATTACATGTAGCCAAAAGCCGTCTTTGTCTTTTTTGTTTGTTTTTTTTTTTTACTTGTTAGAAAATATATCAATTGACATATATAACTGCAATAAATCGATGTTGCCTTTCACGAGTGCTCAATACAAAGTAGAGCTGAATAAAAAGCTGCAGATTTAAGGGTCCCTAAAAATAAAGTACTACTGATCCACTAGCTTAGCTTATACATGGGTCCTGGGCATGACGTTAAACTGCATCCGGCAGCAATGCCTCTGATTGGGAGGTTGTGAGGCGCATAGAACCACCTCTTAATTGCTGTTGTTCCCAGGTCCACCCTGACCCGGAGTGGTAGCATCTATTAGGGCCCCAGCTATGGGAAAATAGTTAACCCCCTAACTGGGGTCAAAGCACTATGAATGTGTAAAAATAGACTTTTATAAAAAAAAAATATTTTTTTAAGGAAAAATATTACCAACAATACATTTAAAAAAAAATGATTACCATAACACATTTTTGAAGGAATAAAAATTATCCCAGCAAAACGTTTTTGAATACAAAACTAGAAGACATTTTTTGTTTTCTAAAATAAAAAAGGATAAAAATAAAGATTTCTTTCACTATAATCGAACATTTAACAAAAAAATACCTTAAAACCCTACCTTTTTGGCATTAAGTAAGCCAAAGAGGTTGATATGCCGTTAAACTCAAAACTCAAACGCAAATAACTTCTACATCTGTCCATCAAATTTAATTTTAACGTTTTTATTAACCGTTTCTCTTCGTTTTATCTCCGCTCCCTCAGAAATATGCGCGTTGTGGTGCAATAGATATCAGCTCTGAAAGAGAAATCGGAAATACAAGTTCGATTTCTAGTTGAATTTATTGCATTCACTTACGTACAGATACGCTTAAAAAGGTATTAATCAGTCTTTTCTTCCTTCAGCTATAGGTTAAATAGCAGAATAGATTTGGTTCTACAGCCCTGGTTGGCAACCAGTCTACCCCAGTAATGGCAACCTGCTGTGATAAAATCTACTGCTGGGTCAGTTATGTCTCGAAAGAGACATGATCGCCTAAGCGTGAATCACGTCTGGCACTTAACTGACTCCATCAGTGCCCTATATTTATCATTTTGATATTATCTTTGATTTTATTGTTCGCATAATAAAATCCCCCAGAGTTACTCAATGTAGAGTATAACTGAATGGTGTAGTCATATGGATGTAAGAAGAAAAGGTAAGTGCACATTATGAAAATATCTAGATAACGGTTGGCACGAGACTTTAAATGGTTAAGATTTTAGTGATAAACATCTTGGGAACTCGTTCTACAAAGCAACGGCTATTTGGAAGAAACAGCTTGGGTGAAGCTTCCTCTTTACTAATGGTATACTAAGGGAATTCATCCAATATATGCAAACACGTGTCCTAACTGCAAAGGACAGAAGTGACGTAACTGAGGAATGTAGCTCGACTGAACACTTGCCATGGACATAGCGATAAAGTAGTGAGAGCAGTGGTCACATCCTACCACTTAAACTGATTCGTAACATTACAAAAGTGTTGTGTCGTGGCTCGTGCCATGTTATATCCGGTCGCTCGGATGTATAAAAGACAATGTGCGTTTAGGACGGTGGGGGTTGTCATTATCACAGACTTCGTGAAGTAACACCTACCACCGCGAGAGAATGTAAATATTGTATACACCTCTTGGTTGTACCAATCTAGTAATAAAGTAGTTTATCTACATTTCACTGTGTATCGCTTCATTCCACGATACAACAAAAGGTTTAGCCATCCTGTTGTTGGATCATCCGAAAATCTTATATTCCTTTTCTATGTGGTATGTCCCTTCAGGACGTAGGCGATCATGGCTTTCCACATCTTCTTATCCGTGTGACTCTTAACACACTTTCTCCTGTAACTTTGCCCTGCTCAGGCCCTTCAAATATGTTATCCGCTGCTTTTCCCTGTCTCTTTTACCTTCTATCTGACCTGTGATTCTCCAAGCCGTCCTTCTACATGTCCCAAGAACTTCTACTGTTTTTTCCTGATGCTCAGTATTAATTTCCTTTTCGTTTCAATCCTTTCCAAAACCTTATCATTGCTCACATGCTCGATCCATGATATTCGCAGTATCCTTCTGTAGAAACACATTTCAGTTGCTTCAAAATTCTTCTTCATCTTTGAATCAATATATAATAGCTGAAAATACGGTTAATATTACTGCTATAAGTTATGCAGAGGCTAAAAGGGAGATTTTTGTGATGACCATAATATATTCTGACACAAGAAATAGTCTTGAAGTTAAAAATGCTAAAATGTGGCAAATATTCTTGTCATAAATTTGAGAGATCTTCCAATCTTTTTAAATCATCTCACTCCAAGCAAGGCATTCTACTACCACTGTTGCGCAGAGGGTTACATAGGGGAAAGTGATGAGAAAGAGGGGTTAGTTATCGAAAATATCAGGAGGAGGGTAAAAGACAGATGAGAATACCGAGGATGTGGGTGGAGTCGGTGGAAAAAGAGCTTGTGAGAATGGATGCAAGTTAGTGTGATAGGAGAAGTCTATTGACCTTACATTTAAATTCCTGGAGATTGTAGCTGTCCCGGAAGCAAATATATAGAAGGTAATTCCACTGGCGGGAAGTGCGTGAAAAGAAGCTGTCAGAGTAGAAGTTGCGGTTACATTTTATCGGTTTCACTGTAAAAGGATGGGACCTAGTTGCTAATCTAGTAGCTCAGGTAAATTCATACCTAGGGGCACCAGCGATCTAAATTCATCGGAGCAGAAGCCGTGAAAGTATTTATAGAAGAGGCACAGGCAAATCACTTTACGCCGGTGAGACATCGATTGCAACAGAGCTGCCAAGTCGGTATCGATCACATTACAGATTCTCCGTTGGATTTTGTCAAGAACCCCGAGGTGAATAGCAGGGGCACCCGACCAGATGTGGCTGCAATATTCAATACACGAGCGGATGCTAGATTTATCTATGTGCAGGATAGACTCAGACGGGAAAAACTTCCGGGCCCTTCCAATGGATCTTTGGGACTGCAGCAATTCAGTTTGACTGTGCCTAGGAAATCATAACACAGCTGATGGCATTAGAGTTAATAAGCATCATATTTCTGGAAAAAATATGATGGGAACAGAGTTTCAGTCTGAAAATATCTCAATAAATAAGTCTTTTCTATTAGATTATCAAAATGGTTTAATTCTTTTTTATACTATACAGTGATATTTTCCATCTACAGATTGAAACAAAAATAAACAGGAATATATTCTTAAAGAATCAGTCTGTGAGTTAATTGCCATATGTGATTGACGCTTTCGAGACATAACTGACTAAGCAAAAGATTTTCTCGCAGTAGGTTGCCATTACCTTTTGTGGTAGACAGGTTGCCAACCAGGGCTATAGGACCTAATCTGCCCTGATATTCAACCCCATAGCTGGAGGGAGAAGATATGGATTATTACCTATTTCCAAGGGTATTTGTGCGTAAGTGAATGAAACGAATTCCAATTGAATTCTAACTTGGCTCTCCAATTTCTCATTCAGAGTCGAAATCCACATCCTAAAGGAAACCATCTTTTATAGAACCGTTTCCTGGAAATTTAGGATGATCTTATTGAGTGAGAGTTTTGGAATGCTTCGATTGAGATACAGTGATTGTAGAGTGGAAATTTATTTATCGATTACAAGTCCATGTAAACACCTTCGAATCTGTAAATTTGGTTAGGCATAATAGTCGTTTTTACATATTACGACTACATACTTCTACTACATATTACTAAATTAGAGCGTTGAGCCAACGAGAGCCACCGTGCCATTCAGCTCTGACGGCAGAGCGTTGGAACATTCCACAACATCAGATTAAAGGAGAAATCCTTCGAGTGTCTTCGTGGTCTATGAGGTCGTCTCCAATCTGCTGATGGCGGATCTTACATTTAAATGAAACTTATGGAGTGGTCATCAGGTCATCACAGGGCATAAACAAGCCAACGAACACGGTGCTGTGCGAGGATGGAGAGGAGGGCTGGCTGACTGGCTGAGTGGCTACTCCTCTGGAGGAACTCTTCGTTATTTCATATGAATTATATATATATATATATATATATATACATACTAATCGGTCGAGTTTTGATCCCGACCAGAAACAAGTAGATGTCTAGTTAAACTGATGAGCTGTGATACAGCGAAACAGGCTTGTGTGTGGATGACGAATATATATATATTTCATTTTTAAACGAGTTATTTGGCCATAACTCGTTTAAAAATGAAAAATATTCCTAAGTTCTAAAATATAATTGTATAGAACAGTTTTTGATACAAATATGTACTGGTCTAACCCTATTAGGACCAAAAACTAAATATTAAACAATCAATATATATATAAATCCAGGTGAAGAGGACACAATGTTTTACTATTTTAGGTACTGCGGCATTTATTTTCCTATAAACATTGCTCAATATAATAAATATTATAGAGCTTAATATAATCATATAATTATGAATTAATTGTACATTGCGATAGGAAAATTTTTATGTTTCGAGAAATAAATCAATCTAGCAGTAATAGTAGTAGTAGTAGTATGGCGCTATTAATCTGAAGAGATTATTGATAGCCGCTCGCTTGTCAAATATCGCGACAGATAAAACTGGAATGCGGAATGAAAGTTTGACTCATGAATCTTTGAACAGCATGGTACCAGCCGCTGCAATCTTGATTCCTGTACGTTTCAGATCCCTCTTGAAAACGTCCTTGATTGTATCTCTTGTGCTGATCACCGCACAAGACGTCTTTTGGTACAGGGAAGCTTAAATCTCATAAGTAAAATTCGACCAGGACAAGAACATCATCGTTTGTTCAATGAAAAAATACATTCTATGATCATTTTATACAGTGTGTTTTTATCGCTCACATCTTAAAGAGATACGACACAAAAAGAATAGTAGAGTAGACTAAATCGCCAAGGTCGGATTGTCTTGTGATAGACAACATGCGAGCAACAAGGAAAATTTAAGAGGATTTCATGTATGCATTAATAAGGACATAAAATGTGACAGATATCCGAAGGCGCTATGGAATAGCGAAAGGTGTCTTTTAAAAGCTAAACAAATTAACCCGAATTGGGGACGTTGAAACACCGGTTCCCGTAAGATCACCAAAATTAAGCAACGTCGGTCACTGAGTTAGATGGTAGACGGCTTGTAATCTTGGATGTGCCGGTGGTGCAATAGATAATGTCACGGATTTGTTAATGGAGAAGCCAAGTTTCGATTCCTGTTAGAATTGTTATATTTACTTACGCGAAAATATATCTAGAAAAGGTATAAATCCAGCTTTTTTTTCTTCCATTAATTAGTAAGCCGTATCACTAAATAATTATACGAGGGTCATTCAATAAATAAAGTGAATTGTTCGGTATAAGGACTTCTACGAGGGTCATTGAATAAATAAGGTGAATTTTTCGGTATAAGAACTCCTACGTGGGTCATTCAATAAATAAGGTGAATTTTTCGGTATAAGGACTTCTACGAGGGTCATTGAATAAATAAGGTGAATTTTTCTGTATAAGGACTCCTACGTGGGTCATTCAATAAATAAAGTGAATTGTTCGGTATAAGGACATCTACGAGGGTCATTCAATAAATAAGGTGAATTTTTCGGTATAAGGACTTTGACGAGGGTCATTCAATAAATAAGATGAATTTTTCGGTATAAGGACTTCTAATACAGACAGAAGCTTACATTTTATTTTTGTTTTTCAACATAGTCTCCCAGCAGATAGATAGAATTAATGTGAAGAAGCTTGTGTTATTTCAGTCATACCGACTTTGAAGTTTTGTGTGGTCATTGTTGTAATATATATATATATATATATATATATATATATATATAGTGTAATGGTTGTTACAATGTTTAATAAATTCATAGTATCACTGCACAAAAATTTTCAAAAAAAAACACCTGAAGTTGAAGCAGTCCACATAATGGGCTAGCTTCGAAACCCAAAAATTTTTGTGCAGTGATACTATGAATTTATTAAACATTGTAACAACCATTACGGTATAACGCTCTACATTTGTATCGAGAACTCTTTATAAAAGTAAATGCATGAACAAAAAGTTAAAAATCCTACAGGTTCTACAACTTAGTTACAATATATATATATATATATATATGTATTAGATGTCGAACGGCGTCTTGTCATATGTAAACAGCTGGTTTAACGGCAGAAATGTAAATATTTTTTGCATTCTATGACGACTGGCAATGAAAAGTAAACCCACTACAATCAGCCTAACCTAAGATCGTGGGGTAAGCCCGGTTATAAGCATCAACATCGACGGCAACGCTGAATATTCATGGTTCGAAGCTTCTGCTCTGCATTTAGTGGGATCAGCTGGGTGTAGTTTATAAAGAGCTGCTCAAACCTACCGAAACCATCACGGAAGACCACTATCGACTACAGTCGGTGCGTTTGAGCCGAGCATTGAAGAAAACAGGCCGCAATACAAGAAGAAACATGATAGTGATTTTGCAACATGACAACGCTCAGCCGCATGTTGTAAAACGAGTGACAAACCTACTTGGAAACGCTTAAATGGTGGGCGGGGTCCTATCCAAACAGCCTAATTCACCAGACATTGTCCAGTCCGATTATCACTCGTTCTGATCGATGGCACATGGCCTGGCTGAGCAGCACTTTCAATCTTATGAAGATGCCAAAAAATAAAACCACTCGTGGTTAGTTTCAGTGACATATTTCTTATTTATTTTTGTAAATAAAGCAATAATAAAGATAGATAGATAGATAGATAGATAGATAGATAGATAGATAGATAGATAGATAGATACGAACAGACTGATACAAAGATAGATAGATAGATAGATAGATAGATAGATACGAACAGACTGATACAAAGATGATAGATAGATAGATAGATAGATAGATAGATAGATAGATAGATAGATAGATACGAACAAACTGATACAAAGATAGATAGAAAGAAAAAAAGATTCGAATAGACTGGAATATGATAGATAGATAGATAGATAGATAGATAGATAGATAGATAGATAGATACGAACAGACTGATATAGACTAAGATAGATAGATAGATAGATAGATAGATAGATAGATAGATAGATAGATAGATACGAACAGACTGATACAAAGATAGATAGATAGATAGATAGATAGATAGATAGATAGATAGATAGATAGATAGATACGAACAGACTTATATAGACTAAGATAGATAGATAGATAGATAGATAGATAGATAGATAGATACGAACAGACTTATATAGACTAGATAAGATAGATAGATAGATAGATAGATAGATAGATAGATAGATAGATACGAACAAACTTATATAGACTAAGATAGATAGATAGATAGATAGATAGATAGATAGATAGATAGATAGATAGATAGATCTAGAAAAGCCTGTAAAATAAAAGCATAAATCATAATTAAACCTTGAGGCGGAGGTGGTGGCTTGTTTGACAGTTCCGAATTTTAAAATGTAAATATGATATAAAAAATCAGCTTCGACGTCCGATATTCTTCTTTGACTTAAATCTATCTACACCCAGCAAAACGTTTCTAGAATTGGATATCCTCAATTTCCGCTATTTTTCTAGACACATGATTGATTACATGAGGGTGGGGCGTTCACGAACAAAGAAAAGTAAAACGCCCATGATATAGGTTGGATGTATGTTTTTCATTCATTTTTTTAAGCATTTTATTTGAAGTAAAGTTGAAATGCACAAACGGGGAATTACATAATTATTATAAAGTCATATCTTCTTCTCCTGTGTATCATGTCACTTCAGGTCGTTGTCGATCACGGCTCTCCCCAAATTCCTGTCCTCTGTAAACCTTATTAAATTTTGTCTTTTTGCTGTCTCTCATAAACCCCGATCTGCGATCCATTTACACAAACTCATTCTTCTTCTATGTTTCGTGACCATTCAGACCGTTGGCAATCATGACTCTCCACAATGTCCTGTTCTTTATAAGCCTTTGCTATCACTCCCTAATCGCTCAGGCAACATTTACTCAGGTCTACAAAGTACAGGATATTGTAGATAACCTTTTACAGAAGCTCGTTAACAAGGCTATGTGCGGTTGTCTTCAATATGTCCTGTGCGTGTCATATTTTCCCAGTCATCTTTCTTCACTATGTGACCTAAAAATGTCAACTGTCTGTTTCTGTTAAGTTTAAGTGTGCTTGTTTTTTGAGTTTTCTCTAAGACATCGTATTTGATCCTGAAGCTATAGGGAGATGGTTAATATTTATTAATTCGGCCTTGTGTCATACATAACCAAACTTTTTTTTTAATCATCTCACCCCAAGCAAGGCATTCCACTGATACCACTGTCCACATGCATGGGCTGGGGGGGGGTCTACGTTAGTGACCCCCCCCCCCAGTGACCCCCCCCTCCCTGTAGCTAGGGTGACTTCACTCGAATTAAGCGCCCACGAATATGTATGTCTCCGCCTATCACTTCTCAGTTCGGTTAGCTACCTTTTCTTTCTTTACCGTTCCCCTTCTTTTTCCGACTGCTCCCTACTAGACAGCATTTTTTTTTAATCATCTCACCCCAAGCAAGGCATTCCACTGCCACTATTGCGCATGGGGCTACATAGGGGAAGGTAAAGAGAAGGAGTGGTTAGACATAGGGAATGTCAGGAGGAAGGTGACAGATGAGTAAGGATACCGAAGATGAGGGTTGGGCAGATGGGAAGAGTGTTTGATAAAATGGGAGCAGGTTAGTGTGTTAGGATGTGTCTATTGACCTTACATTTAAACTCCTGAAGATTGTAGCCGTCGAGGAAGCAATCGTGTGGAAGGGAAACTCCCTATAACTTAAGATTGTTATATGTCATCAGAATTGTTTTCATTAGAAGGTTGTTGTCAAAATGGTTGCAGTAGGTTGGAATGTGTATATTTGTGTGGAACAGGGGAAGAATAAGAATATACATTTTGCATTTTAAAATAGAAATTTATTAATGAAAAGGATAACGTGAATTGTGGTAGAAATTAATGTTCAATGAGAAACAAATAATGAGTTAAGGGTATCATAGTAATGTTCTTAGTAGTAACTTGTTGGAAATAGTTCATGCGTACGTATGTATGTATAATCGTTTGTTTGTTAGGAATGTTTTTGGATAGAGAAGAAGAAGTAAAACGAATCAGCACACGAGAAAGAAGGAGAAAGAGAACGAACGTCCGGGTTGACTTGAAGTTTCTGCCTTGTTACATTTTAGCTTGTCGTCTCTGCTGTTTCCATGTGACTGACGCTGATCGAAGAATTTATATATCCTTTAAATTTTTCACACTGGATCGCGAAGTCTTTTTGGTCTTACAAATCGCTTCCATTGGTCAGAAAATCAATTTAACATCTATTCACGTAATCCGGTTTTGACTTTTTCTTTAGCACATGGTCAATTTTCAGCAAAACCAGAATTTCATACGTCATTGTGATTTTTTTGAAAAGTGAAGAAGAATGTTGATTTTAATTCTTAATTTCCTATGCGCCACATTCCCATGTTTGATTTTTGATATTCTCAGCACCCTTTTCTAAACCACATTTTTGTTGCTTCAAGACTCTTTTTTATCTATGAGGAAATTGTCCAGCATTCACTGTCATATAGAAAGATTGGCATTGTTTGGCAGTTCGGTAATCTTTTATTTGCTTCTAACGAATATTTTTCAGTTTATTAATATTTTGTTTACCTTTTAAAATGCGTCTTCCGTTATCCCACTGCGCCTTCAGATCTCGGTATCACACTTTCTGTCCTCTCATAAAACATTCCCAATATATTTAACTTGTTGTACTTGCTTGACTAAGATCTCTTCAACTTGTAGTTTGCATGTTCGGCTGTTCCTTTTGGCGACAACCATAATGTCACTCTTTAATTAATGTTTAGTCATTTCCCTTCACTACATTCTGTTGACGAATTTTGTCGAGAATTCCAAGATGAATAGCAGGGACGCCCGACCAAAAATGACAAAAGTATTTAATACACGGGCAGATAATAGATCTAGAAATTTTTTCTCGTCTAAATCCATCTTGCACGATGGATTTAGACGAGAAAAAATTTCTAGCCCAACACAGTGACTCGATCTTTCTATCACTAGATTTGGTTCAATGTAATCGTTCCACCTGAAGTCTGCTGAGAGAGTGAGGCCAAGGAGGCGCAGTTTATTGCTTTCTGTATTTACTAGCCTTCCCACGCAAGGCCAGATGTGGCACATGGTCATTTTATAGTGGGTATTCCCGGCCATAGAGCCGGGCCAAAAAATGTCTGTCTATTTTTTCCCCAGTCGTGGTTCTACCCTTCGGCGGAACCACGACTGGGTTTGTGCTTTCTGCTCGGAAGCAGAGAGCGCCCTCTACCCGAAGGCAGGGTGCTAACAGTGTCATAGAGCAGTCAGACGAATGCATAAGACCAGTGTATTGCTTTCAAGGGACAAGCGTGATCCATGGGTAAGAGAGATTATTTATTGTGGTTAAAGGATAGCGAAACAATGTATACAAGTATTAAGGGAACTTTTTATAAATAAATAAATATTTTTTAAAGTAAGTTGTTAACAGAATATTTCAATGAAATAATATGTATTACAATACTAAATATCTATCTATTAAAATTATTACAATATCATAATCAATATAAATAATATTTAGAAATACTAAAACATTACATTAAAGTATTATAATATAATATTATAATTGTAATCATATTAAAGTACCATATATTTTTTAATCATTTCACCCCAAGCAAGACATTTCACTGCCACTATTGTGCAGGGGGTTACATAGGGGAAGGTGGTGAGAAAGAGTGGTTAGATACAGGAAATGTGAGAAGGAGGGTGATAGACGAGTAAGGATGTAGATGGGAAGAGTGTTTTAGAGAATGGATGCGAGTTAGTGTGTTAGGAGGGGTCTATTGACCTTACATTTCAACTCCTGGAGTTTGTAGCTCTCGGGGATGGAAGGGAATTCCACAGGCGAGAAGTACGAGAAAGAAGTTGTTATATCATTACAATTAAGCAATATAACATTAGGCAACACTAAATTATACACATAAAATTTAGCGGTTGGAAACTTATTGAAATGAGAGATAAATATTATACTTATTTCTTTATTGAAACATAGAAGAAACTAGAAACCTTTTAGAATATTGCAAAAATACACAAACAATTCATACATAACACACACACACACACACACACACACACACACACACACACATATATATATATATATATATATATATATATACTATTTTAAAAACAAGGAATTTATTGACAGTCCCTAAGGCCCTTTCGTCCAACATCTCATCAGGAGAAAATCGTTGGAAATACAAATCAAACGAAAAGAACAGCAACGAAAATGAAGAACAAAAAAAAAATGTGGGGAGGTAAACACGTTAAAATAAAAATACAAATACAAATATATATATACTTATAACGAGGGGAGGAGAGATCGCGTGTAAATAATTAATGAGGGTCAGTTAAAATAGAATATCCCCCAACAAATGTAGAGACTTTACAAAATCTTTCTGCCGGCAAAGAGAAGATTTACGCAAAGATATACAGACTGATTCCAATCTCTTTAAATGATTATTGGAACCAGATTTATGTAAAATTTTGAACAACACTTTCCTATACGACTTAGCACAGGCTATATTCTCTAGTTGGTGTTGAGCAATAGCCGATTCCATATTTGTAGAGGGAAGATAACACATGTTAAATATTTTGCCATATCGTATTTTACGTGTGTGTGTATATATATATATATATATATATATATATATATATATATATATATTAGTCATCCACATACAAGGATGTTTTGCAGCTCGTCAGTGTGGCTAGATACATCCGCTTGCTTCTGGCCTGGATCGAAACTCGACCGATTTGGTGTCAGTCGGAGTCGCTACCCCCCTAAGCCATAGGCGCATGGAATCAGCGAAGGGAAATTTTAACGTGTCGTATATAAGCAGTGTATACACACGCCAGTCACTATTTACACTATTCGAAGTGCTAGAGAAAATATTAGCTTCAAAGAATACAAGTGAGCTCTGATAAACAACAACAACAACAACAACAACAATAATAATAATAATAATAATAATAATAATAATAATAATAATGGTTACTGAGATATTAGGTCTATAAGACCAAGAATTGCGTACACTGATCTCGTCAAGGACAGTGGATACAGACGTTGGTATTTCCAGTGACTTGAACCAGGTTTCAATACCTGGCTACAGCAGTGGTGAACAAATAATTTTAGCTCAAGAATATAACTACATGGTATCTGGAATTAGATTCGTACATGGAACGAAAACGATCTACTCCAGTGATCTACTCCAGTGATCGAAACAAAGGGTTTGATTCAAAATTCCTAGCAGATCTGAAGAAGCTCGGAGCGTACAACAGACGAAACGTCGTAAACATAACAATAAAGATGAGGAAAACAATGTCGACAAACATGGCAATAAAGAGGAGGAATAATTCAAAAGTAATAACTAGGTATTATTAAAATGTATAAAAAAAAGTAAGGTAGAAAATATACATAATAAATGGGATAAAAATACAATAAAATATATATATATGTGTGTGTGTGTGTGTGTGTGTGTGTGTGTGTGTGTGTGTGTGTGTGTGTGTGTGTGTGTAAGTGAGATTACGAAATTAGGGTTAGTCAAGATTAGTAGAAACTATGGCCAAGACAAACAAAAAGATTGACAGAGAGAAACCTGGCTCGAGAATAATATATATATATATATATATATATAGATATCAACGACTGGCCAATTTTGGTTCTGCCTGTTCTTATCAATTCTTATCTCTTAATTTTGCTTTGATCTCTTTCCTCAACACGGCAATATTTAACGCCCGCTGTCATTTAGACACGTTTAATCTCCGCCACTTGACGTCTCTTTCTTCCATACCGACTGACATGGAAGCATTTTCGACTTTTGTATTTTTCTTCGTTGTATCTCAAATCTGCAGTGTTTTCTTTCTTTCTTTCTATATCTTTTCTTTCTTTTTTAATTTTTTCTTTCAGTCCTTCCTTCTTTCTTTCCTTCTTACTACAATCAGCTTTTCTTTTTGTCTCCATTTAACTTTTGCTTTCTTTCTACACGTATTCTTTCCTTCATTCTAAATGCATCTTTTTTCTGCTGCGTGTATCCTTTCTTTCTTTCTTTTCTTTCTTTCTTTCTTTCTATGTGTATCCATTCTTTCTTTCTTTCTTTCTTTCTTTCTTTCTTTCTTTCTACGTGTAACAATTCTTTCTTTCTTTCTTTCTTTCTACGTGTAACAATTCTTTCTTTCTTTCTTTCTTTTCTTTCTGCGTGTATCCTTTCTTTCTACGTGTAACCATTCTTTCTTTCTTTCTATGTGTATCCATTCTTTCTTTCTTTCTTTCTTTCTTTCTTTCTTATGTATCCATTCTTTCTTTCTTTCTTTCTTTCTTTCTTTCTACGTGTAACAATTCTTTCTTTCTTTCTTTCTTTCTTTCTTTCTTTCTTTCTACGTGTAACAATTCTTTCTTTCTTTCTTTCTTTGTGTATCCATTCTTTCTTTCATTCTTTCTACATGTAACCATTCTTTCTTTCTTTCTTTCTTTCTTCCTTTCTTTCTTTCTTTCTTTCTTTCTTTGTGTATCCATTCTTTCTTTCTTTCTACATGTAACCATTCTTTCTTTCTTTCTTTCTTCGTGTAACAATTCTTTCTTTCTTTCTTTCTACGTGTAACAATTCTTTCTTTCTTTCTTTCTTTCTTTCTTTCTTTGTGTATCCATTCTTTCTTTCATTCTTTCTACATGTAACCATTCTTTCTTTCTTTCTTTCTTTCTTTCTTTCTTTGTGTATCCATTCTTTCTTTCTTTCTTTCTTTCTTTCTTTCTACGTGTAGCCATTCTTTCTTTCTTTCTTTCTTTCTTTCTATGTGTATCCATTTTTTCTTTCTGTCTTTCTTTATTTCTTTCTTTTTGCGTGCATCCATTCTTCCTTTCTTTCTTTCTTTTTTCTTTCTTTCTTTCTTTCTTTCTACGTGTATCTATTCCTTCTTTCTTTCTTTCTTTCTTTCTTTCTTTCTACGTGTATCCATTTCTTCTTTATTTGCCTGTATCTTTTCTTTCTTTCTTTCTTCATTACTTCCTTTCTTTCTTTCTTCTGCGTGCATTATCTATTTATCTCTTACTTTTTATGCGTATTCCTTCCTTCATTCTACTTGTAACCATTCTTTATCCCTACGTATATTCTTTCTTTCTTTTTTCTTTCTTCTTTTCTTAATATTTCTTTCTTTCTTTCTGTTTTTCTTTCTGCATATATCCTTTCTTTCTTTCTCCGTGTATACTTTCTTTCTACAGGTATTCTTTCATTCTCTACTTCTTTTTACAAGTATCTATCCATCCTTTCTTTCTTTCTACATTTAACCTTTTCTTTCTTTTTACGTGTATTCCTTCCTTCCTTCCTTTCTTCCTTCCTTCCTTCCTTCCTTCCTTCTTTCTTTCTTTCTACACTTAACCATTATTTATTTCTTACTGAATATAATTTTTTTCTTTCTTTATGTTACTTTCTTTCTTCTTCTTCTTCTATGTGCCCTGTTCCTTCAGGACGTAGGCGATCATAGCTCTCCACGTCTCCCTATCCCTTGTGGCTCTTAGTATGTTTGCTCCTCTTGCTCCTGGCAACCCCCTTTCCGTCATCCACCTGATCAGACCCTGCAAATATGTTATCCTCTGCCTTCCTCTGTCTCTCCTTCCTTCTATCTGTCCAGTCAGTATCAGGTTCTCCAGGCTCTCCTTCCTCATTGCGTGTCCCAGGAACTTCAATTGTCTCTTCCTGATGCTCAGCATCAATTTCCTTTTTGTTGCCATTCTTTCTAACACCTCGTCGTTGCTTGCATGCTCAGTTCACGATATCCGTAGCATCCTTCTGTAGAACCACATTTCGGCCGCTTCCAGTTTTGTCCTCATTTTCGATGATATTATCCAGCATTCACTGCCGTATTGAAGAACTGACATCACGTAGCAGTCTAGCACTCTTTTCTTCGTTTCTATTGAGATTTTCCTGTGTGTTAGTATTTTGCTCATCTTCTGGAACGCGTCCTTTGCCATGCCAATTCGCCTTCGGAAGATGGAAATTATTATGCAGTTTTCAACGAATGACTATCAATAGAAAAAGTAATCCATCAATTAATATTTCTTAACTAATTAATGCCCAGTTATGGATATTCGTTGATAGCACCTTTTCTCACAGACGCTACGTTGCGAACAGCTCTCTATTGCTCTCTGGCTTACGGCCATATCACGTTGAATACACCGGTTCTCGCTCGATCGCCGAAGTTAAGCAACGTTGAACCTGGTCAGTACTTAGATGGCTGACCGCTTGGGAATACCAGGTGCTGTAAACTTTTAGTGACGGGTGTGCGTTGTGGTGCAGTGGATATCGGCTCGGAAAGAGAAATCGGTGAGCCGAGTTCGAATTCCAGTTGAATATTCTGCATTCACTTAAGCACTGGTACCCTTGGAAAAGGTATTAATCCGTCCCTTTCCCTCCAGTTATGGGTTAAATAACAGAGTAGGACTTGGGGACCCTGCCCTTAAAAACAAATCCCAATGAATCTTGATACTCGAAAAGAAAAAGTATTACTAGACACAAAACTTATATAAAAAAACAACAATAAATTGTTGAAAGAAAAAGTTATTACCACATGCTCGATCCATGATATTCGCAGTATCCTTCTGTAGAACCACATTTCAGTTGCTTCAAAATTCTTCTTCATCTTTGAATCAATATATAATAGTTAAAATACGGTTAATATTACTGCTATAAGTTATGCAGAGGCTAAAAGGGAGATTTTTGTGATGACCATAATATATTCTGACACAAGAAATAGTCTTGAAGTTAAAAATGCTAAAATGTGGCAAATATTCTTGTCATAAATTTCATAGATCTTCCAATCTTTTTAAATCATCTCACTCCAAGCAAGGCATTCTACTACCACTGTTGCGCAGAGGGTTACATAGGGGAAAGTGATGAGAAAGAGGGGTTAGTTATCGGAAATATCAGGAGGAGGGTAAAAGACAAATGAGAATACCGAGGATGTGGGTGGAGTCGGTGGAAAAAGAGCTTGTGAGAATGGATGCAAGTTAGTGTGATAGGAGAAGTCTATTGACCTTACATTTAAATTCCTGGAGATTTTAGCTGTCCCGGAAGCAAATATATAGAAGGTAATTCCAATGGCGGCAATAAATGACCCACCGATGTTGATATGCCATAAAAACAAAACAACCAACCAACTGTTGTTCTCTCTATTGCTATTTTCCTTTAACATGTTCAGACGAGTAACACTCCTTAGTTCCATCACTTCAGACCTTCACCTCTAATATCCAACACATCACGTATACAAGTTCGACTCCTATTCACTTTATATTCCATTAGTAATAAAGAATTTCCATTCAGAGAGCTTCTTCCCGAGAACGGCTTCACCGATCACTAGAACTATAATCTTCACTTACTTTCTCTTCATACAACGTTCATACAACAACCTCATTCAGAAATCTTCTACCTTGAGTGGCTTTTGCGTCTTGTATCGGGGGAACCTTTAGTAAATACAATTAGGATTCAAGAAGCGATAAGTTGCCTAAAGAAATTTCATCATCAACAGCCATTTTCCCCTGGCCTTGACGAACCTGACAATAAAAAAGCGACTTAATTTCGCCATCTTTGGTTTGGTCGCTTCCAACTCCATTTGTTATCTGTTTGGCAACAATCGACCAACATTTTCCTTTATCTGCTATATATACTTCTTATCATGTGTCAATACACACATACCTACGCACGCAGTCACAGATATAGATACATAATCCCTCATATATATATATATATATATATATATATATATAAACTTATTTATAAATGGAACTCTCTCTGTGTGTGTGTGTGTGTGTGTGTGTGTGTGTGTGTGTGTGTGTGTGTGTGTGTGTGTGTGTGTGTGTGTCCGTTACCTATAGACTCCTAAAACGCTTAACCGATTTTCTTGAAAATTTACACAGTTGTACTATAAGCGTCTGCGAGTGTTCTTAGCTAGGTTTTGTGTCGAGGTACCCCCGATAAATATCGAAAATCTCGATAAAAAAAAATCGGCTTAAAGAAGGAGTGGTCCGATTTTAATCAAAGTCGTACACTCATAGACAAAGACATAAGAAAAGATATTCAGAAGTTTCAAGGTTGCAATTCTTACAATAGTGCAGAAAATCGATAATATATATAAAAGGCAAGATGTTTGTGTGTGTGTCTGTTTATCTGCCGATATGTCTGTATTTTTTTCAGCCATTTTATTTTAGTTTTTGCTTCGGGTTTGGCTCTAAGTAGGTATAATTGTAGTTCTTAGTCTCAGCCATGATATCATTTACTCAGAGGATTTATTTAGCCTTCCAAATTCAGTTTACGACAAAAAAAAAACTTATTTGATATCGATACCAGGAAATCAAAATTTGACTTACATCCATTCATTTTTCTTTCATTCTACGGTTTCACTTTAACTGGAAACAACTATTGCTTTTTAGTCTTTCATGCCAACGTCCAAAGTGTCTGAGCTCCAGGACAATGGATTACTTTTAAAACTTTCAATACACCCGAGCAACGCCGGGCTATATTGCTAGTATATGTATATATATATATATATATATATATATATAGAGAGAGAGAGAGAGAGAGAGAGAGAACGAGAGGTGGAGGGGAGAGGTGGGAGAGAGAGAGTCCTCTGATCAAATTTATCTTGATTAATATATAGGCTTCTGATTAATTTTATCTTGATATATATCTATATGTAAGATAAGATGATAAAATGTCCGGTCTGTTGCGATGGTAAGGAAAACCGCTTGGCGCAGATGTCTTTGAAATCTGTCGCGCATGTGCACTCTGTTATAACGTTCAAGTTCACTTCCGTTTTATACAGCAGTGCTTGGAGGGAAATTGTGTAGAGCGTGGTCGTCTCAACACACCACGGTAGTTTCATCAGTGACCGTGATAGCAGTTTTATATATATATATATATGATAAATATATATATATATATATATATATATATATATATATACATATTAATATAATAAACCTATAAATATATATATATATATATATATATATATATATATATATATATATCTCATATCATATATATATATATATATATATAGGTTTCATGAACAATGACAGACCGACAAGGTATTACAGTAAAGATTTTATGTAATCATTTATGTAATCTTATGATCTCTTTTCTTTTCAGGAGATAGATTATATAAAAATCGTTCTAATGTTTTGTTTTTTTTAACGCTTTCAGCAATATTTTTAGCCATTATCGAAGATAGATTTTATTTTACGTCTGACTCAATATGTGCAATGTTTATGTATATGTGTAGAGTTATGTGTTTGTTTTATATTCCGAACACAGTAAGCATAATGTTGTCGTGTTCGTAGTTGATATTATTAAGTGTTGGATGTTTCTTTTTTATTAATATCTCCACCCATTCTGTGGACTAACTAACATCAACGTAGCGAAATATTTTCTGAAATAGGAAAGTAAACATTTCCATGAATATAACCCCCTACACAAAATCCTTAACAACTATTTTACTATCTTGTAATTGTTGGTCCAACAACAATTGCCTGATGGAAGGAAAATAAAGGTCGACTCAAGTAATCTACCAAACCAACATCTCCTACATAAATAACAAAAAATAATTATCATGTTTACATTGGAATTTCGGTAGGAGAATATAAACAACGTTACTACTCTCATAAACATACCTTTTCAAACCCCAATCAAAAATTCTTGACTTACCTTTTTCGAAGATTTCAGGAAATGAAAATGTAGAAAGTTGGAGACAAATAGATTCGGCCTGCACCTCCAATAACCTTTACGATAAAGGCAACTGTGTTTTATTTTCTGTGGGTACCAGTGATTGTCGCCCCGATTTTTAAACAGTGAACAGAGATACTAATTAAAATTAGTTATTTTTGCACACATAATCGGAAATGAATACAATTAAAGCTTCTGTTAGACCTAAAGTAGGGGAACCTTTTTCTATTTTTCTGAAATAAATGTACCTCCTTCAAAATTACTACTTACTAATATAATAATATAATATAATCAATTTTCCTCCCTCCACCTATGGGTTGAATAGTAGGACAGATTGGATTCTGTAACCTTGGTTAGGAAACTGTCTGCCGCAGAAAGTAATGGCAATCTAGTGCGGGAAAATCTACTGCTCAGTCATTCATGTCTCTTTTGAAACAAGATCGCTCAAGAATCTAACTCGAATATCTCAGCACTGAATGACCCTATTACAGAATTCAATTCAAACATCATCTCAGTATAAACAAAATGAGCTTCTTTTCGAGGAAGACGGCCTTTGGTATGGAAAATATCGCTTCGTTTTGTTTGCTGCACGACCTCTTATTTCCCAAACTATTTCTTCTTTTACCATCCGTCATGATTTGTTTAAAAACGGAACATTTAATTATAATTTAGTACGTGTTTCCGCTTAACGTATGTGAAAGGCAAAATCAATGTGCAGCCATATTAGTGTAAACGCTTTCCAGCGGTTGATTTGGATATTTTAAATAGGTTAGCTAACCCCTGGATGATATACTGTTAATTGTTCCTAATTAATTCCTTCCAACTTCATTTTGTGTACCTGTTATAACTTGTTTCTCGCGGTTATAATAGTAAGTCTTTCATTAGGCTACTTGCCGAGACGTCTGTTAGAAATATTCTTGCCTGGAATCCAACGGGCTTTTTTGTCTTACTTGAAATTCTTTATTTAAGGCGTCTGCTCTAGGAGACATTTCTGTTGCCAGAGGTGTATTCTTTACCCACCAACTTTTCCCCTTTTGAGATTTATTTTTATTTTATTTATTAGTATTCACCCACTCCTCTTTATGGCGAGATGGCCAACGTACAGCACTTTGTTGTTTTTTTTTACATTTTGAAACAATCTAGTTTTTCTATGCGGTTTTTTTCTGGCAATCGTATTTGTACGTTCATCAAATTCTTGAGATGTTGCTACTTCAAATGTATCATACAATACATGCATAGGTTCATCCTTTCTTACGGGCCTTTCGTCAGTAAACCTTTAACTGATTGCGATGATTTTACGTTCCCGGTTTTCCTTTACCATATACTTTCCAATTCATGACATTAGTACGCGCCGTCTTCCTACATTTCTGATACGTATATATATATATATATATATATATATATATATATATATATATATATATATATTTGAACTTATTTGTTTGAACATTATTTTTGATCGATACTCGTATTTAAGTAGATATTCTGTTTAAAAGTAATATATATTTATTTCTACCGGCCTGATTACGATACATTTTTGTTACGAAAATGTGTCATTTGGAAGGATTCGAACTTGCGACCCCTATCAACATAGAGGAAGCCACCAATTGATCTGGCGCGTCTTAGACCTCTCGAATACGAATGACCAACAATCTAAACGAAGTCAAATAAAGCGTATATAACACAATTTTAACATAATATAACATAATATAGCACAAATTACCAATATTCTAAATTTCAAACGCCTTATGACACTTATCAGCCCACGTCCACTTTACGCTTTTTTAAACAAATTTTGGGTCGATTTTTCAAATTCTGCATGTTAGGGATATAAATTTGATAATAGTTTGCTAGTCCCAGAATTACTTGTAACCTAGTAATGTTTGCTGAGGGAAGCACATTTTAATTGCATTTCCCCTCTGTGAATTTGGTTGACGATCATTTTTGTCAATTATTTGTTGTAGGTACTTTATTTTAGGCAAAAACAATTTGCATTTTCCTCCATAAGTTTAAACAGTACTCTCGTATTTCTTAAAATCTGTTTTCAAATGCCCGATATTTTATTCCTTAGGGATACTTTTAATTAGTATATCATCCAGATTAGTAACTGTGAAGTAACAATATGCAAGCATGGTAGCTATAGCTTTGCTGAAACATAGCTGGAGTCACTTTTATACCAAAAGGAAGTCGGTTGAACTTATGCAATCTCTTGTGTGCATTTATAGTTGTTAACTCTGAACATTTTTCTTCAAACTCTATTTTTAATTATGCTTCAGAAAGATCGACCTTCGTAAATTTTTCCTATCGTTTAATTTCACAAAATTTTCATCTGGACTTAAATGGCTAGTTAGGGGCTTCTAAACATTTGTTTAACCTTGTCGAAAAATCAGTACAAACACGAATTTTAATATTTTCCCTTTACATTCACTGCTTTCCATTGAGAATGTTTAATCATTTCAATTACACTTATTTTTCAAATCTGTCTAATTTCGCTTTAACTTGAGCCAATGCTGCAAAATGAACGCTACGTTTCGATTTAAACATTGGCGCCAATCCTTTTTTTTTTCATTTGAAATTTCGCATTGAATTTGGAACATTGATCCAACTCATCTCTTTTTTTTTTTATTGACTGGTCTCTTGTTTATATACGTTTTTGCAAGAAACATTTATAGATAAATCATAAAGTTCAAATATTTATAGATAAATAAAGTTCAAATAGTCCGAATCACTCAATAAGTTCATCGTATTTTTAACCTATTAGCCTTAGCTTTTACATCCTCGTTTCAGAATGAAACGTTACAAGTCATTTCATCAATAAAAAATAATTTCTCCCCTAAAATGCTACTTGCGACTTTTGAAGTCCTTTTTAATATATGTTTTGCACTTACTTTCCATTTACTGTTGTGAAATCACAAGCAATATCTAGTTAAATTTTTACATCCACATTTTTCATTTTCACATACATTAATTTTTTTAATTTTCTGAGATTATTTTTTCCGTCGCAACGCTGTGTACGAATTTTCTCCGTGAAAAGTCTTCTTGATTTAATTCTACAGTGTGACTTTTTATGTCATAATCTTCTACGACTGTCGCATTTCCAATGCTTAACGAGACAATTGTCTCTGAGATGTAACCTTCCACATCAGAAATATGGATTATTTTTCCTGTTGCCACGTTTTTCTTTCGCTTGTCTGCATGCACATTCTATTTCCTCAATTTCCTCAGCATCACGTCTCATATTTATGATTCTCTGACATTCGTCTGATAATTTTTGTAGTGTTATTCTATTATTCTGTTCAATTTTCGTTAGAATTCTAGCCCATATTTCTGTGTCTTTCCTAGTCGTTAACCATTGAAAGAAAATTAACCCTTTAAATATATCTGGAGTCAGTTTGTTTATCTGAATCATTCACATTCTTTATTAACGATTCCAGCATATATGACAAAATCTTCATCTTTTTTCATCAGATTCATACATTTGCAACAACTATTGAATAACGAGCTTTTCTCGCTAAAACATTTAGTCAGAATATATACCGTTTCTTCAAGCAAATGTCTCCTGGTTTTCTCGGTAGTAGAAAATTAGATTAATTTTCATGTTCAACATGTGCTAAATTTCTCCACAAAAGCCTCTTCCCAGTCGCTACATTCTTTTCTGTAAATTTTCTAATATCTTCTAAAATAAACAGAGAAAGCAATTTCATCATCTGAATGATATCTATCTATCTATCTATCTATCTATCTATCTATCTATCTATCTATCTGTTTCAGTCTGCTTTTATCTATCTATCTATCTATCTATCTATCTATCTATCTATCTATCTATTTCTAGTCTGTTTCGTTTTATCTATCTATCTATCTATCTATCTATCTGTTTCAGTCTGCTATCTATCTATCTATCTATCTATCTATCTGTTTCAGTCTGCTTTTATCTATCTATCTATCTATCTATCTATCTATCTATCTATCTATCTATCTGTTTCAGTCTGCTTTTATCTATCTATCTATCTATCTATCTATCTATCTATCTATCTATCTATCTGTTTCAGTCTGCTTTTATCTATCTATCTATCTATCTATCTATCTATCTATCTATCTATCTATCTATCTATCTGTTTCAGTCTGCTTTTATCTATCTATCTATCTATCTATCTATCTATCTATCTATCTATCTATCTATCTTCTATCTATCTATCTGTTTCTGTCTGTATCTATCTATCTATCTATCTATCTATCTATCTATCTATCTATCTGTTTCAGTCTGCTATCTATCTATCTATCTATCTATCTATCTGTTTCAGTCTGCTTTTATCTATCTATCTATCTATCTATCTATCTATCTATCTGTCTGCTCTCTTTTATCTATCTATCTATCTATCTATCTATCTATCTATCTATCTATCTATCTGTTTCTGTTTCAGTCTATCTATCTATCTATCTATCTATCTATCTATCTATCTATCTATCTATCTATCTATCTATCTATTTTTCCTACTCCGTATGAGTTTCGAATCCTCGTCGCCGCTGTTAATTTGTTCGTATCTTCTAAAAACGGTAATTTTAACTCTGGCATTTGTCACCACGACGAGAGTGAAAGAACTTGGGAAACTTTCCGTTTCTACTGAATTATTTGAATTAACTTTTCTTGTGGTTTCTGAAGTTCTAACAATTGCTGGTATTGCTGTTGTGTTTTCACCACCCGAGCTAATAATTCTTCCATATTTGAAGAATATTTGTTTTTCTGGGTATTTTTGGCACACACCAAAGTGAAAAAATTAAAACAACGCTGTATAGAATCCTCATCTTCACTGTTATCCTGTACAGCAAATCAAAATTATTTTCTATCTCTACTTGATATAATTCAGTATGAACTCGTTTCTAGCAGTGATAATGCTAAAGTTACCCACCGTGACGTCTGTTAGAAATATTCTTGATTGAAATCTAACGGGTATTTTTTACTAAATTTGATTTCATTATTTAGTGTGTCTGTCCGGGTTCAGCTGTGTTACCGTGGGTGTATTATTTACATTGCAACAGTAGCAAATCATGGAACACATTTGATTAAGCAACTATGACTTTGCCACGATCGAGCGCCCAGAGAACCTTCCCTTCGAAGTTCAAATGAACTCCAGTTTTTATAATAAATGAACGGTTACTGATAAAACAGGTCTCACAACACAATCAAAAACGCTAAAAAATGGAATTCACTAAAGGAAGCGATGGTGACCTCAGCAAACAACATAGCCACAAAGGAAATCAGATGCAGAAGAAAAAATGAGTGGCTGACCAAAGAAATTCTCCACATGATGCAAAGGAGACAAAAAATAATGCCAAGACATGGAACAGAGTACAAAAAACTTCACAGGAAGATAAAGAACAAATGCAGACAAGCTAAAGAGGAATGGCTCAACAACAAATGCGCAGAAGTAGAGAGAATGAGCAGGACCAATAAAGCAGAGATGCATAAAGAGATAAGAGAACTGACAGTACAAAAACCTGTTCCTCAACAGGATCCATAAAATCCAAGGATGGAACAATCATATTAGAGAAAGAGGAAATACTCCAGCGATGGGAAGAATATATAAAGGATCTTTTTTGCGACAGGAGAGAACAATCGAGAATACACAAGGAGATGGATGGACCGAAAATACTAAAATCCGAAGTGGAAGCTGCAATGGCCAAATGAACAGAAACAAAGCAGCTGGTCCAGACGGCATAGTGATAGAGCTACTGATAGCCTTAGAAGAATATGGCATAGAAAAAATTACCGACATAATAAACGAAATTTATAGCAGTGAAATAATACCAGACGACCTATGCAAGTCGATATTTATAGCACTGCCAAAGAAACCAGGTGCAAACGAGTGTGAACTACACAGAACTATCAGCTTAATGAGTCACATCACAAAACTGACTGTCAGAATCCTGATGAATAGAGCGAAAAGCAGAATCAGGCCAAAGATAGGGCAGGAACAGTGCGGGTTCGTTAAAGTCACTGGAACAAGGAACGCCATATTCATGATTAGGATGCTCTCCGAAAGGGCAATACAAATGAAGAAAGACTTATACCTATGTTTCATTGACTATGCGAAGGCATTCGACAAGATACGACACAAAGAATTGATGGAGATGCTCAGCAGCCTAGACATTTTCGGGAAAGGCATCAGAGTAATTAAGAATCTCTACTGGCAGAAAAAGGCCTGCATACGGACAGGTAACGATCTCAGTAGATTTACAAAGATAGAAAGAGGCGTAAGACAAGGATGTGTCTTTTCACCGGATTTGTTCAACCTGTACAGCGAGAATATTTTGAGGACCCTAGACGACACGCCAGGATTTGCTATTGGAGGCCACAACTTGAACAACATAAGGTATGCAGATGATACAGTGCTGATTGCAGAGACGGAAAGGAAACTACATGACCTCCTACAGAAGGTAGCGGTGGAGAGTGACAAAAAAGGACTACAAATAAACTTTAAGAAAACTGAATGCATGCTCATCAGCAAAAGGTGCAACCCAAAATGCCAAATACAGGTGGGGGATACCAGAATAAAGCAGGTGCAAAAATCTAAATATCTAGGAAGTGTTCTAACAGGAGATGGAAAGTGCGACACAGAGATCCGAAGGCGAATTGGCATGGCAAAGGATGCGTTCCAGAAGCTGAGTAAAGTACTAACACACAGGAAAATATCACTAGAAACAAAGAAAAGAGTGCTGAATTGCTACATGATGTCAGTTCTTCAATACGGCAGTGAATGCTGGACAATATCATCGAAAATGAAGACAAAACTGGAAGCAGCGGAAATGTGGTCCTACAGAAGGATGCTGCGGATATCGTGGACTGAGCATCCAACGATGAGGTGTTGGAAAGAATGGCAACAAAGAGGAAATTAATACCGAGCATCAGGAAGAGACAACTGAAGTTCCTGGGACACGCAATGAGGAAGGAGAGCTTGGAGAATCTGATACTGACTGGCCAGGTAGAGGGAAAGAGAGAGACAGAGGAAGGCAGTGGATAACATATTTGCAGGGCCTGATCAGGTGGATGACGGAACGGTGGTTGCCAGGAGTAACAGGAACAAACATGCTAAGGGCCACAAGGGATAGGGAGACGTGGAGGGCCATGATCGCCTACGCCCTGAAGGGACAGGGCACATAGAAGAAGAAGAAGCTCTTAATGCTTCACACAATAAAAACAGTTACATGCAATCAATTCTATGTTTCTTCTCCCTTCATGGATTCCCATTCTTTGTAATTATAAAACATGTATATCAATTTAATATATCCTCCCTTATCCGTTCTACCGTCCATTTACAAACAAGCCCGTCAGATGAATTCTTTTTGCCTCTCTTGCTTTCAGCTCGTCTTGTAAGTGACAAATTCTCCAAAACCCCTTTTCTCTTTATATGCTCCTGATATTTTAGCTTTTTCTTTTTTTCTGATTTCATATACGAGCAAACTTTTTGTCTCCCTTTTCATAAAAACTTCCTCATTGCTCAAAATTTCGTCGATTGATAGCGAGATACAGAAAGATACAATGAAACAACTGAAACCTCTAGATAGATTTAAAAAATAGTTATGTTAGATAGATAGATAGATAGATAGATAGATAGATAGATAGATAGATAGATAGATAGATAATGAATGAATATAGATAGATAGATAGATAGATAGATAGATAGATAGATAGATAGATAGATAGATATGAACATACTGGTACAGACAGTTATTTTCACAATTTACATAGTTCGGACTGTTGTATCTATCTATCTATCTATCTATCTATCTATCTATCTATCTATCTATCTCTGTCTGCACAGATCTATCTATTTATCTTTGTCATCTGCCTAGCTCTCTCTCTCTCTCTCTATATATATATATATATATATATATATATAGCTAGAGCGCTCGCTTTGAGATTGTCTGCTTGTTAATATCTATGTAGCGAGCTACACCAATCTTTCAGCGTATATTGTGTTTCATTTATTTAGTTACCGATGTAGCTAAAAATTCCACAGCCGTCAGCACCTGTAAAAATTACCATACCTACTTGATTATCTATCTATCTATCTATCTATCTATCTATCTATCTATCTATCTATCTATCTATCTATCTATCTATCACAATTATTTAAATATTTTGAAGTTATTTCAGCACTAAGTTAAGAAGGCGAAGCAGTTTTGGAAGATCGAACGTACTATTGTAGTAATAGCTAATTAAACATACATTCCAAAGTCTACACGACAGGAAGCTGACTCTCTCTCTCTCTCTCTCTCTCTCTCTCTCTCTCTCTATCTATCTATCTATCTATCTATCTATCTATCTACCTCATTTTATTTCTATATTTCTGAGATGAGTCTATATTTTTTAGACAAGGTATTAAAATTTTTTACACTATTTAATTTATACGGACTGTTTCCTCATTTTTGTTACCATATTCACCTTCAATATCTATCAATATTCTGAGATGAAGTATTGTAATTATTTACACTATTTACATCGTTTGGACTGTTGTCCTAATCTTTGTTCCATATTCACCTTCAATATCTGTCTTTATTTCTGAGATGAGGTATTGTAATTATTTACACTATTTACATCGTTCGGACTGTTGTCCTCATCTTTGTTGCCATATTCACCTTCAATATCTGTCTATATTTCTGAGATGAGGAATTGTAATTATTTACACTATTTACATTGTTCGAATTTACCAAAAATATGGAGACAATTAGAACATTCCCATTATCACAAACTGGAAAGTTATCATCATGTGAGAATGTGTGTTGTGGTGAAGTGGATATCGACTCGGAACGACAAATCGGGGAGCTGAGTTCGAATTCTATTTGAATTGCTTGCGTTCACTTATGCACAAATACCCTTGGGAAATGTATTAATCCGTCTCTTCCCTCCAGTTATGGGTTAAATAATAAGACAGATTGGCTTCTATAGCCTTGGCTGGCAACCAGTCTACCGCAGAAAATAATGGCAACCTACTACGGGATAATTTTTTGCCCAGTCAGTCATATCTTTTTCGAGACATAATCGCCCAAGCGTGTATCACGTATAGCACTCAACTGATCATCATATGTCCAAAATTCCGCCAACTTTGTTTAAATAATCAAAGATGGTCTCATCAAGTTCAACCAGGTGGTGTGTCAGGACGTGGTGAGTTTGTTTACCAAGATATCCACAGAGGAGGCACTATCAGTAGTCGGGGGCAGACTGGCTTTGGACTCATTCATAGAAGAACGTAACAGTATGCCAATAGATAACCTGATGAAAATTCTGACTTTCTGTACACAAACAGTAATCTTTGGAAGACAATCAGCAGGCTTAGCAATGGGCTCTCGATTATCACCCGGAATGGTTAACATATACATGAAATATTTCGAAGAGACGGCATTAGAATCCACATCACAAATAGATAAGATAAGTAAAAGGTCCCTTCATACTCTGGCCACACCAGAAAGAAATACACCTACAACTGGACAATGTGAACTCAATAAGACCATCGGTACAATTCAGAATAGTGAATAAACAACAACAAACTAGCATCCCTGGATGTCCTATTATCGTGAACAAAGCATTAGTTCAAGACATACGTATACCGCAAGACAACATTCACCGGACAATACCTCAACCTCAACTCAGACCACTCATACAGTATGTAGAAAGGGATCATCTTCTGCTTATAACATCGGGTAAAAGTCATAAGAAACAACCTAGTGGTATATAAACAAGAAATGGTCAGTATAAAACAGTACCCTAGACTGTAACAACTACCCTGTGTACCTGACAGCAGCCCCGACAAACTAGGATAGAAGAAGATAACAATCCTCAAAAAACAACCTCGGTCTGCCTACCCATTGTGAAGTGATTATTGAAAAAAATACAAAATACCTGTTCTCCATAAAACATCAGGATAAGCTTCACAAGAGGCTCAACACTTCGCAGACACCTCTTCTGAGTAAGACCTCTCATAGAGGCGAATATGATCAAGGACTGAGTTTACTCCAGCCCATGTAGCTGTGGTAAAGGAGATAAGGTAAGATAAGATAAGATAAGATAAGATAAGAAAAGACAGCATAAACACTGTAAAGCCGTAACACGAAAGGAAATAGAAAAAACATGGGTAGCTGACCACATATGGAGGGATGGAAGTAAATCACCCACTGCTTCCCCCCGAATGTGGTATGAGGTCGAAATAAGACAGAGAACATCACTGGAAAAATACGAAAACTTTAGGACTCAGCGCATATGCTAGGCTACACAAATCTTCTAAGCCGACCAAGCATA
>JBBBDQ010001960.1:2117500-2120000 GCA_037127315.1 Ascarosepion bandense
AGGAGAATTTTATTAATCTTTTATTGATTTTTTCAGTATTCTAACGCGTTTCCTTTTTGCTGGAGGTCAGTCAGTTAAGTACCATACGTGATACACGCTTGGGCGATCATGTCTCGAAAGAGACATGATTGACTGGGCAGATTATCCCGCAGTAGGTTGCCATTGCTTTCTGTAGTGGACTGGTTGCCAACCACGGCTATTGAACCCAATCTGTCCTATTATTTGACCCATAGCTGGAGGGAAGAGACGGATTAATACCTTTCCTAAGGGTATTTGCGCGTATATTATTGCAACGAATTCAACTGAAATTCGTAAGGAATGTGAAAATGTTCCGTAGTATATATATATATATATATATAACCACCCCTTCACCCTTTTATTCCTTTCGTTCCCCCTACCACTCCTATCCCTCTGACATGGCTAAATTTTAACTTTTAAACTCTTGACCCTTGTATAGGGTGAGGGGTATGTCTTCTCATATGAGAAATAAGTATCTGTCTGCTTTCCCCTTCTTACTACCTTATATTCAAAAATTGTTAATCCCACCCCATTTTATTTTCCTGTGTACAATGATTTTTGGGGACTTCTACCGGTATAAAATCTTTTAACACATTTGAATTTGAGTAAATAAAAATTTCGTTTCGCCGTTACTAAAGAAACGAGGATTTCCTCGTAGAGATGGCTATCCAGCGGATTTAAAAATCGAATTTTTTGTTTGATTTTAAATATATATATACATATATAGGGTTGGCATGTATGGAACAACATTCTCTATCCAAAGAAACACTATTCTCTAAAAAAAAAAAGGGGCTCAATACAAAGTAGAGCTAATAATACCTATTCATAAATCATAACATAAATATGTTATAATATCACTACAAAAGCAGCTATTTTGTTCTGGCACTACTTGTGTCTTAGTGATATTATAACATATTTATGTTATGATTTCTGAATATATATATATTAAATTAAAAAAGGAAGTGTATATTCCAAAATCTAGATCCTATTAATATTAATTCTATCAATATTAAAAATGATACAGGTAGACGGCTCGATGTAAATAGTATTATCTATTTACAGAGCCAAATATGTATATTATATTAATAAATTCCAAACATTACATTTCGTTGAATAGGTATTTTAGCAACGATCCAAATTTTGTTTTGGATCGTTACTGAAGATGAAGCGAACGTTTTCTCGCTGAAATTGCTATTCAACGAAATGTAATTTTCGGAATTTACATATATATATATATATAGTAATCCGCAGACAGATCTGTTTCACTGCATCACAACTCATCAGTACGGTTAGACATCCGATTGCTTTTTAACCCAGGATTGAAACCCAACCGAATTGGCGTCAGTCGACGATTCTACCTCTGAGCTATGGGCGCTCGGTAGAAGGCGGCAGACTTTTAGCGTATGATGTATCTTACGCCAGTAGCCAGAGTGCTCTAATTAATTACTGAATGAGCGATGCGTAAATGCTAGAGTAGCTACTGTTTTTTCATAGTCTACCATTCTTACAGAGTGCTCAATCAGAGTGCTCAATATATATATATATATATATATATATATATATATTTGTTCAAATCCTCCTACTACTTCTTGAAATATATATATATATATATATATATATATATATATATATATATATATATTCGGGTGTCTGTGTGTATGTATGTTACTGTATATTAAGGTAGCGGGTGTCTGTGTATATGTATGTTACTGTATATTAAGATAGCAAACTTTCTTTTAAACATCTTTCAGAGTATATGGCGGACAAGGAAGATATAATTCATTTTTATTTCGCATTTCCTGCAACTTTACGTGTTTTCGTTTTGTAGTCGTAAGTGGCTATAGAGCTGTTCCATAATTTTCCCTGCCCAAGCCTTTCGGACACTTTTTTTACCCATTTTCAAGAGTTGTTTTCTTTCTTTTTTCTTTTTTTTTCTTTTTTTTTTTTACAGTGCTACCAATGTTTCCTACTAATGATTTGACTGTTTAAGGTGTATTTTATTTTTGTGCTGTTTTGAAGAGGAGCGTTTATTCGGAGCCTTCGTATTTCTATGCTTACTATTTTAAAAACAAGGAATTTATTGACAGTCCCTAAGGCCCTTTCGTCCAAAATCTCATCAGGAGAAAATCGTTGAGAATATAAAACCAAACGAAACAAACAGCAACGAAAATGAAGAGCAATATATATATATATATATATATATATATATATATATATATATATATATTGCTCTAATATATATATATATATATTATATATATATATATATAGTCATACGCAGACAGATCTGTTTCGCAGCTCATCAGTACTGTTAGACTCCGATTGCTTTTTATAACCCAAGATTGAAACCCGACCGAATTGGCGTCAGTCGGCGATTCTACTTCTGGGCTATGGGCGTTCGGTAGAAGAAGGCATACTTTTTAGCGTGTATATTGTCATCATACCTGCCTAATAGCCAGAGTGCTCTAATCCATTACTGAAT